>PVJS01019887.1:0-33219 GCA_004027185.1 Glis glis | reverse complement strand
CCTCACCACCACCTTCCTCATCTTCCTCCTCTTCCTCACCACCTTCTTCCTCTTCATCATCTCCCTCGTTGTCAGCCTCCTGCTCCCCATTTTCCTCATTAGCATTCCCATTAGCAGGGGTCTCTTCCATTCTCTGCCTCCTCCACAACGTCCTTCTCCTTTCATCCTTGGTGATGATCTCAGAGCTGGTGTCCACGGCCGCATCTGACACGGTGGGGCACGCCTGCGATCCAAAGCAGCGGGATAGAGAGAAAGCGAGAGTTCAGAGACTGCGGCGAAAAAACTGGCAGAGTCCATCCACGGCGGCCGAGGTGGCGCACAGCAGAGGCGGTGCAAGGAGCAGGGAGCCGAACCCGGGAACAATGCAAAGATGGCATTCAGAGCAGCCAGTGGGGGACTCATGAGGCACCTGAACCTTTAAAATCTCCTTGCTGGTTTTAAAAATAGACTTGTAGAGTTTTACTTTGATCACCCATGTTAATTTTGTTTATAGTTTTGAAAGAGCAACTGAGGCTCATTAACAGATTAGATTATTTGAGCAGTCGGTGATTCATGAATTGGGCTGAGCCAGACCTCAGTGGCTCAGGGCTGGGATGAAGGAGCATCAGGAGAGGCTTTGTGAGGTCCTCAGAGACGCAAGGCCAAGAAGATAACCCACGAAAGTGGAGCTGCGACCTCCTTTGGGGGAGTTTCTCTTTGAGGTGGGCTGGGGTCGCTCACTGGCCTGAGAGCAGGACCATTCACCCTGACTGGATTTGGGTTTGCTGACATAGGACTCCATGTGCTACAGCCAACTCACACCGACGGCCTCCCATTATAAGTGTTCTTATTTTAGCAATTTGATCTCTTATATCACGCTCATGTGTACCTTGTCTTTTCAGCAGTGAGCATTAACTACGGTGCTGTCCTGCTCAGCTCCTTCCTCTCTACAATGGGGTGGCCTCCATCAGCCTCATGTCTCTGCCATCATGAGTGAGTTTCCAGGGCAGCTGCAAATGTTGGGAATGGCTGCTGCATATGAGGCCCCAGAATTTTCAAGCTCTTGGTGAAGCGCGTTGCTACCCCAGCTTGGTTCCTGCTGGCTTGGCTGGAATCACGGTTGAGGGAAGGGTGGAGGTTGCTGAGATGTTGGGAAACACGGCTCCGCGTGCTCAGCCCTCTGACTTCAGGAATGTTCAGGAGGACAAGTGTCTCACCAGGCAAAGCTCCGCTGCTCTTAGCTGGCAGGACACACAGAATTCCCCACAGTGGGGGCATGAAGAGCCACCCCCAGAAAGACACTAGGAGACATGAAGGGGGGTGCTCAGGAGCAGGCCTTGCCAGGCCTGGCCCTCGCTGGGTGGTGCTCATGTCCATGCTGACGAAGTCCCGGGGCTTCTAGTCCATCTTTCTATCTCACTTCCCGCTGAAGCGTAAGGAGAAGCAGTATTGCAGAGTCTTATTGTGGACTAAGGAATGAGGTCACAGCTTCACCCCTCAGGCCCAGCAGAGATTCATGCCTCAGATACCTGCCATGGTGCTGAGGGTAACCAGGCTGCGTCCTGAAAATTCTGTAGACAAATGGAGCTAAGGCTGCAGGTGTCACTGGAAGCAGCAATGAAAGCACACAAGACAGAAGGGGAGAAGCAGCAGGTGGAGGGAGAAATAAGGTATTCAGGAGGCATCTAGTTCTATATGAATTCCCTGTGGAAAGGCTGGGCCTCTAAGACCGCAGGAGGCCAAGTCTGTGACCGTGTGTTACTGTATCTTAAGATGACAGGACATGGCACTGAAGTCAAGCACCTTCATCCCAGCGAATGAAATGGAAATCGATATGTTTAGCACAGTTTTTGTATACATGATGTGCCCAAGAATAATCAAAAATATAGAAGGGGGTGGGCAGCTGATGATACTATAGAAGATTATGTATAGAGCAGTGTAAATTAGACTGGGAGCCTGTTCCAGTGTGTCATTTATTTAGAAATAGTACTATACCGTCAGTGTACTGTTCTCTAAGTTTTTGTTTTTGTGGTACTTGGGATTGACACCAGGGCATTCTATCTCTGAGCTACACCCTGCCCCTTTTAGTTTTCATTTTGAAACAGGTCCTTTCTAGGTTGCTGAGAGTCTCACTAATTTGCTGAGACTGGTATCAAACTTGGGATCCTCCTGTCTCAGCCTCCCACATATTGGGATTACGGGCATGTGCCACCAGGCCTGACTTTTTTTTTGACAGGGGCTCTCACTCTGTTCCCCAGGCTGTCTTTGAACTCCTGAGCTCATGCGAACTGCCTGCCTCAGTATACCAAGCAGGTTGGACTCCAGGCAAGAGCCTTAACCCTGGCTTCTCCCATTAAATTTTAATCCTGAAAGGGGAGAGCAATGGTGGGGGCTGCCATGCCATAGGGCCAAGCTCCAGAGGCAGCTCAAGCTCTTCTGCAACTCAGCATGTGGCTAATTAGC
Organism: Glis glis; assembly: GCA_004027185.1. Classification (NCBI taxonomy): domain Eukaryota; kingdom Metazoa; phylum Chordata; class Mammalia; order Rodentia; family Gliridae; genus Glis; species Glis glis. The sequence goes on along the minus strand of PVJS01019887.1, from coordinate 30,777 downwards.
ATACTGCAGGGAAAAATGGGATTTGACTGGTGGAACTAGCACCCTGTTGTCATGAGAGGCTTTCAAAGGCAAAATGAAGCCGGGCGTGGTGGCGCATGCTTGTAATCCCAGTACTTGGGAGGCGGAGACCGGAGGATCCGGGTTCGAGGCCAGCCTCAGCTACTTAGTGAGGCCCTCCGCAACTTCATGAGACCCGGTTTCAAAATAAAGTATAAAAGGCTGGGCGTGGTGGCACAGGCTTGTAATCCCAGTACTTTGGGAGGTGGTGGCCGGAGGATCCGGGTTCGCGGCCAGCCTCAGCTCTCTCTCTCTCTCCTTAGTGAGGCCCTCCGCAACTTCGTGAGACCCGGTTTCAAAATAAAGTATAAAAAATAGGGCCAGGGGCGTAGCGCGGAGGTAGAACGCCCCTGCGTTCAATCCCTGGTACCGCAAAAAAAAAAAAAAAGTATAAAAAAAAGGGCCGGGGGTATAGCTTGGAGGTAGAATGCCCCTAGGTTCAATCCCTGGTACTGCAAAAAAAAAAAAAAAAAAAAAGGCAAAATGAAATATAGTCTAGAGTAGCTGAGTCAGTTTACAGTGACTAGGATGTAAGAACCCGAGAAGTCTTGCTCCATCCTGGGGACAGTGGCTGAGGGTTGCTTCTTTTTTGGTCTAGTGCAGTTGCCAGTGCAGGACTACAGAATCTTACCTCAGGTGACTTACAGTTACTTACCTGCCTGGAGTAAACCTTATAGACAGGGTGTGATCGGAATACCTAGAGGCTGGGCTCCATCCGGCTCAGAGTCGGAGGTACCTACTGCTCCAGCTCCAGCTTCACCACCAACTCGTCCTGATTTCTCACCTGTGAGGCCAAAGTCCAGTCCCACCTGGGAGATTTACAGGAGTTGCTCTCTCACCGGATCAGATCAGTCATCGACCTACCAAAGGCAGTAGGCTTGGTGACCTGTGAAGGCATAAATTCTCCTTTAAGAGGCTGAGACAGGAGAATCTCAGGTCAAGACCAGCCTCAGCAACTTTGTGAAACTCTCAACAAACTAGTGAGACCCTGTTTCAAAACAAAAATTTAAAAAAAAGGGCCGGGGATGGTGGTGCACGCTTGTAGTCCCAGTACTTGGGAGGCTGAGACTGGAGGATCCGTGTTCACGGCCAGCCTCAGCTACTTAGTGAGGCCCTCTTCAAAATAAAAAAAAAGGCTGGGGGTGTGGCTTAGAGGTAGAATGCCCTTGGGTTAAATATCAACACACACACACACACACACACACACACACACACGAGAGCTGGGCGAGTGATGGTAGTTTGTGAACACAGAGGAGCCACATCCTCTGCCTGCCCAGGACAGTCGACAGAACAGATTCCAGTGGTTAGAAAAGGGTTAGCAAACACCTCTCAGGAGAGAAAAACCATCTGGCAGGGGAAGCAGCCCCGGACTGTGCACACGCAGCTCACAAGGGTTTTCCCAACAGGCGCACGCAACACTTGTCATGCCTGCACTTCAGCAGCTCAGCCAAAGACAGGCTGGGCAAAATCAGACTGAAGGCTCTTTTTCATTGATCATTTTACTAGCTGCTATAAAGTTTAACTGACTTCCCAAAAGCTGACTTGAGAGGTGTCTACTTTTAATCTGAGGCCCCAAGCTAGGCCCCACCAACTGATAGCACCTGGCTAAAACGTGACGGGGGTTTGAGGTCCAGAGGTGTCTCTAGAGGATCAATCATTTTTCAGAAATTGAAACTGCTAACCAAGTTGAGGAAATGGCAACAAACATCTTTTTTTTTTTTCGGTACTGGGGATTGAACCCAGGGGCGAGCAACACCCCCGGCCCTATTTTTTATACTTTATTTTGAAACCGGGTCTCACAAAGTTGCGGAGGGCCTCACTAAGTAGCTGAGGCAGTCCGTGAACCGGGATCCTCCGGTCTCTGCCTCCCAAGTACTGGGATTACAAGCGTGTGCCACCACAACTGACTTACATCACATCTTTTTTAAAAAAATATTTTTTGGTGGTGCTGGTGTAGGCAACCAGGGCCCGCATATGCTAAGCACACGCTTTCCCCGTGCTGCACCTCCAGCCTGAACATCGCATCTCCATGCGAAGGACAATGCAGGGTTCCTTAGATGAGACACTCACAGGCGCAGGTATTTATAGAAGACTGTTTGACAGAGATGGGCTGGAGAACTATAGAAGCCAGCGTTCCATGAGGACTGGTCAGAAAGGAACTCTGTGAGCCGGGCGTGGTGGCACACACTTGTAATCCCAGTACTTCGGGAGGCGGAGACCGGAGGATCCGGGTTTGCGGCCAGCCTCAGCTCTCTTGCTCTCTCTCTCCGTCTCTCTCTCTCTCTCTCCTTAGTGAGGCCCTCCACAACTTTGTGAGACCCGGTTTCAAAATAAAGTATAAAATAAAATAGGGCCAGGGGCATAGGGCGGAGGTAGAATGCCCCTGTGTTCAATCCCTGGTACCGCTAAAAAAAAAAGAAAGGAACTCTTGTGTCAGCATGCTTGAAGCTAATGGGCACCCAGAATTGTGTGTGTATGTGTGTGTGTGTGTGTGTCTGTGCGCGCGCACGTGCGCATTTTACTAGGGATTGAACCCAGGGGCTTTCTACCTCCAAAATATATCCCCAGCTCTATTTTATTTTGAAACAGGGTCTCACTAAATTGCAGAGGACCTAAGTTGCTGAGGCTGGCCACAAACCTGTGGTCCTCCTGTTGTAGCCTCCCAAATACTGGGATTCCAGGTGTGCGCCAAAACGCCCAGCTTGGATAGCTTTTTATACACACTTGTATCACAGGAGTGTAATGACCACATGACTCGTTACAGTGGATAGTGAGCCCTTCAGTTGCAGGGATCCCCTTTAGGTGACCCCCTTCTCTGTGCCTACCACGTGAGGCCCTGGGTCACTGGACTCATTCCCAGCACCACCACCAAAACAAACCCTTCTCTCTTACCTTCTCCACACTATTGCCATCCCTAACCTCACTCCACCTCATTTACCCTGAAATAGCACTGTGAAGGATTGAAATTTGGACCTATCCCAACAGCCATGAAGTACACAATGCACAAAGGAAGAGGAGTATTTGCTGTGAGGGACCTAGCTTTCTTCAGGGAACTACAGCTAGGACCTATTGAGAGGACTCTTGGGGCCCCTTACCTGCTTTTCGGTTTTTAATTGTGGCACAGACCAGAAAAAATACAACAGGCTTGGTAACCCTTGCAAATCTGTTAGTATGTTACTGAAAAATATGCACTTTAGTTAAAAATGAAGCCCAGTGTGGTGGCACATCACTATAATCCCAGTACTTGGGAGGCTGAAGAAGGCAGAAGGATCACAGGTTCAAAACCAGCCTCAGCAGCTTAAGAAGACTTTCAGCAACCTGGTGAGATTATTTCAAGACAAAAAATAAAAAGGGCTGGGGTATAGCTCAGAAGTAGAATGCCCTGGGGTTCAACTCCCAGTACTACTACTACTACTACTACTACTACTACTACTACTACTACTACTACCACCACTACTACTGGAAAATGAAGCTGTGCACAGTGTGCATGCCTGTAATCAGTTACAGGTGGCTGAGGCAGGAGGATCGAAGGTTCGAGGACAGCATGTGAGAACTTAGAGACCCCGTCTCAAAAAAACAGGAAAAGCTGGGGATACAGTTCAGTGGTAGAGCGCACCTGGGTTCAATCCCCAGTACTGAGTATGAATATGTATTATTCATATTCATACTATTATGAAATACCATGGGGGAAACATGGAAAGGGGTGACAATGGGGTGAAATTGTGTGTTACTTCTAACAGTGTCATCAGCTATCCTAAACAACACCTGGGGCCATAGTGACAGCACCTTTTATTTTTCCTGAGTCTAATAATAAATGAAATTAAGAATCCATTATTTGGTTAGTGGCAAACCTGGGTTCTAATTCTGCAGATTAAAATCAAACAATGATGCAAACTAAATTCAAACCCAGAGTTCACTGTAACCAACCACAGAAATCTTATAATTTTGGCCATAGAAATAAGCACAGCTAATTGTTAAGAGTTGGAAAAGTTTAGGAAAGTAAATGAATGAGAAAGAATTTAGGAAAAGTTCTGAGGCAGATATTCTTCACACGTAGTTTAGGGGGATTACTCTGGGGTTCTTAAACACTGCATATTCCATTTTAGAAATTATACAAAAATAAAAATATAGTATTGCACATTCTCTGTAGGTTCTACCTTCAGTATAAATTCTGGGGGTTCTCTGAGTCAAGAAATTACACTACTTCCAGAGCACTGTAAGCAGGAAGAATTCTTTCCGAACAGGAAGCAAAGATGAGCACTGCAGAACATTCACAAGCTCCTGTCCTAAGACACAAACTCAGCAAAACAAAACCTCTCAGAACTCGAGTCTGGTCCTTAGGTGGTGGAAGGTGCAGCCAAAATAAACGATGGTGTATTTCCATTGTGTCTTCTCTCCATAAAAGTCTCTGCAATACATTTTTATTATTCAGGAGTACATCCAGTATTATGATGTTGATTCAGAAACTAAAGAAATAGGACACGAGAATTTGAAGGGCTTAAATATATTTTTATATTGATAGTCTGTGTCTTTCTACTCTAAAATAATACATTATTATTGATTACATACAGGATGAGGTGAGGTATTTGTAAAATATCTGATAAAAATAATTAATACACAGTATTCTACATGAGATGGAATCTTACGAACCTCTAGGTTTTCTGAAGTGTTAAATTGATCATCTAAATTAAACTGCCCTGAATGGATTTACAGTTGTTCCCTAAAACCGTGTTAAAAAGGAAGGATCTTACATTTTTCTTGCGCAGAGAAGAGAAAGCACATCATTGGCCATTTTTGTTTCTCACATTCAAAGTAACGCATTCACACAAAATCAGGATCTCCATGTTTAGCATAAAAAAGAGGAAAATACTGGACTAGAGATATAAAATCTCTGAGTAATGGTTAGGTTAATTCACCAACACCAAAGAAATTCAAGTGTTCAACAGTCTTGAAAATGCTTTATTGAAATGTGTGACTTATGTGCAGATGTGTTTGAAAAGACCACAGCTGGAAAACTGGTGTTTGAAACTTCTCAACAACCAAGAAAAGAAGAAAAATTCCTACTAGTCATGACTTCTAGTATAACTAGAAGCCTGGTGTAAAATTTTCCTTCAAAACATTTTCTATTACAGAAACAAAAGAAAACAAAGCTATTGTATTTGGGAGTCGCTGGAGTCTGAAGTTTTGGAGGAGAAGCAACAGTTTTTTAGACATGTCGGGTGACTTCTTTTTTGGTACATTTGGATGAACATGGACTTCACAGTTCTCGGAAGAACACCGAAAGGGTGTTCAAGTCTTTATGCTTGTCATGTTGAAGAAATGGAGAAACACAACAGGAAAGGACAGGATGGCGGGAGAGAGAAGAGAGGGGGGAGACCAAGAAAAGGGCTCAGAGAAAAGAGAACTGGAAAGAGACATGATTAGGTTAAGTCTAGTTATAAATTTATCAGAAGCTGTGCGCACCTTTTTTAAAAGTCCTAAATTTACATTCCAAAAACTGCCCCCATTTCCCCCAAACCCACTGTCCCTGCCTTGGAGCTATTGTGAAAGTCTATGCACAAAAACTGAAACAGATAATAAAAAGTAATCAGCCCTCCAAACCCCAAAACAAACCCCAAAAGCTGTACAATTTTTTACACATAGGATTAATAATATAGGCATATAGGTGGCATGATTCAGTTAAAAGGCTTTACTTTTTATGCCAGAAAAAAAACCCAATAAATAAAAGGTGCTAAAGTTAGCATTAAGAATTTGGTTGTAATATCATGACAAAATCTGGGAAGGCAAATCCTCAAAGCTCCTCTGATACTGATCTGTCTCAGCAAACTACAAAGCAGATACATAAATAACGCAAAATATGACCAAGAATGTGAGAATTTTAAAAACAAAGACAACATAATTCAGGTTAACTTTGTTGAACAGTGAATAAATGAAATTCATCTACACCTGAATGGAACATATTTAACAATCAAAAAAAATTTTAAACATCTACAAAAAGTAAAAACTTTCAACGAACATGAACAGGATTTGTTTTTAGGGCACACAAAGGCCCCTGCAGCAGATTCCGACAGTAGCTTTACTGGTGTGTCTTCTACAGATGAGCTAGAGAGCCAGGCTGTGCTCACACAGGCAGGATGACTAACAGGGCGACAGGAGAGTCACGCGGGGTGGAGCGCCACGCCTGGCTCTAGGACCCCAGATTCCACTGCAGAGCTGGCTTTGTGCAGGAGGCACACAAAGAAAGGTGATTCAGGCAGACATTATTCAAAAGCTACTTTGTCCCGTAACCACTGAATAATGTTTGGGGAAGCTTTGGGCTTTGTTTTAAGTTTTACTCCTTGTATTTAATTGTTTAAATAACAAGGTCACTAAAACTCATGCACGCTGCAAAAAACCTCATGCAGTATTGAAGGTAAACCATCCAAGCAGTTTTTATTCATTAATATTCATAAATACACACAGCAGCTTCATTAGAGATTTCCATTTTCCTCTTCAGTTTGAATGTGGAGTATTAGGAGAGCCTTTTGCATGTCAAGGTACAGGAAGCAGAGATCACCCCTGCACTGCTACCTACATTACCTGCTAGAAGTAAAAATTAGTTAAGTGGAAATGATTATCATATATATTTTCTCTCTTCCTTTTGAATGTACACAATGTAACAAGAGTGACAGACCTGAAATTACAATCACCAAACAAACCCAAGATAGCTGTTGTCCACTTTCATTGGCAAATACAGCACAGAGGACATTGTCTGCGAATTGGGATGTCATCAAAGAGGAGGTGGTGGAGGCTCATTTCCTTTATTACTCTCTTTTAAATTTAGGTTCTCTAAAGCAACATCTAAAGGCATAATATCTACACAGCCCATAGCACCAAAATCTGCCATCTCCCCCCGTTCATCCTCGTCTGAGGACGAGCTCTCTTCACGCACTAAGGTGGACAGAAGGAGCTCTTGCACAAACAGGCTGCGGTCTGCACGCTCGCTCTCCATGGACTGGCGCTCTGTTTCAGACATTTTAGGATCATTCAACCTGTGAAAGTTAAAAAGAAAACACTTTGTTGGTAAAAGTCAATAAACTGTTAAAAGTCAATAAACAGTGACGTGGCCTATTTTTCCAATGTCCTCCACTGTGCTAACCTTTACAGCCAGCGGCCTCAGAATCTACAATTTATTCTTAGAACACTCTGATCTAAGTTACCATTTTATTGATGTTCAGATAAACTGCCTAAACTTGTAGTAACATTATCACCCTAACCAGGTATAAATTTATGCCTTAGTCAGATACAATGAGGAAAACTACAACAATAACAACAACAACATTAAGACACCTACTCCCTCTAGAAAAAACTACGGTGAAAATTTTTCTGAGAAAACTAGTTCTAACAGTGTAGATGCTTGGGAAATAATGATTTCCCTAACCAGAATTTCACTTGGAGGTTGTTGGAAGAGCAGCAATCCTACTCACAAAATGTGTAGTAACCAGACTATTCAATGGAAAATAATCCTAAAATTTCTCCCAACTTTCCTCTATTACTCCCACCTAATTCTTCTTGAAATAAAGGTATGTCCAGAAACTCCAGAGGGCAAGAAAGCAGTCCTCACTCCCCTCACAAGTACTGCCAGTGGGAGGCCCCAGCCTTGGCACTAGCTGATACAGGCGCCACTGAGAGCTGGGCTATGCAGGGAACTTGCCCCATCCTGCACAGTGCCTGCTCAGAGGTTAAGAGTTGAAAATTCTAGTTAATGCTTGCTACTAACTTAATAAAATGACTTTAAAATGTCAATTCTCCAATAAACAAGTGAAATGTTGCTTCAGTACTGAAGTTCTACATTTTTAATGGCTAAGAAAGAAAAGGAAATTAGCTGGAAGATTAGGATCAGGACAAATAGCAAAACACGTCAAAGGTGGAACCAGGGGGAAAAGATGGGGACAGCGGGAGGAGGCCCAGCAGGCATCCGTGACAGGTACTCAAGAGAACCAAAGCCCAGAGGCAGATCTCCCCATGCTGCTCGCTGACTGACGCCCATTCCCCAAGGAGCGATCAGAGGCACTCCGAAGTCACAGTGGATGGTGCGTACTGGGCACTAACTACGAGTCAGGCCCTCTTCTAAGTGGTTTTTCAAGTGTGTATTAGCTCTTTTAATTCCTATCAATTAGGACCTATTTTCAACATTTTATAGGAAGAAAAAACCAAAGTAGAGATTAAGTAACTTGCTCAAAAATACCAAGCTATTAAGTAAAAAATCACCAATGAATGATTAACCTATAGCTCAGAAAAGATCTGAATTTCAGAAGTTAAAGAAAGCAAAAGTATCTGCATACCATAATTGCATACTAAGCCATTAAGCCACAATGAAAGGAAATGCGGTAACACTCATGGTTAAAATCAAATTAAGAATGTGTCAAGGGAATAGCTAATGGAATGAGACTGAGCAGTCAACTACATATTCTCAATCCAAAACTATAAACATCTTTAGAAATGCATTCCACGTTCTCCGCTTTGGAAAAGGTCTTCGGTTTAAAAAAAAAAAACTGGCGAAGTCAGTTATACAAAAGGAAAAGACTACCCACATACTATCGAGCAAACTAGAGACACACAGGCTGAGGCCTTCAGCACATTGGAGAGCATTTAATTCCAGTATTGTTTTGATTTTTAGGGAAATCACAGAGAAAATGCCTCATTCTTTAGAGGCAGATAAAATCCAGTGTCAGGAGTTGCACTCGATGGAGCAACTTCATTTGGGACCTAAAAAAGTAAGTGCAAAGCCTGTGAGGCTCTTCAAACAGGGACAGCAAAAGTAGCTGTCTCCATTACCAAAAGCCTCAACTCTGACTTATACTCTTGATCACTTTCTAAATGGTCAATTATTTTGGAACACCCTCCCCCTCAAAAAATTGTGTCCCCACCATCAGTTTCAGGGCAAGACAAATAGGAGGTGCCCCTTGTTGGTCAAAGAAGAGACCAAAGATAAAGCCCTACACAAGTCACATAAAAGCTGTGTGATGTGACCAGAGACCAGGATTTCCCCTGCAAACACTACAGTTGCTTTTCTTGCCTTAAAACTTAAAATGAATGAATGTTAGTTTATGTGTGTGACATTCTGAGGAGCCCAAAAATTTATAAACTTTTTTTTTTTAGTTTTCCCTTAACTTATTCAACAGGGAAAAAAGATGGACATAAACCACTATATATTCCTCAGAATATATACCGGGAAATATTTTGGGGGAAATACTGCCTTAGATAAATCAAGTGGTCCAATCAAAGATGTGGAAAGGACGTGTAAACTGTAAGGTCACGTGCAATGCACAGCTTCAGATGACAGGGGGAACCTTCCAGAAGCTACAACCTGAATCCAAAAAAACCCCACAACTCAGAGGCCATCCATACCATCTATACAATGGAGGCAGGGCATCTAGTATAGAATAATTACACAGAAAAACTCCCAGATCTAAAAGGAAAAAAAGAAAAAAGGGGGGCAGGAAGATGTCTTTTTGAAAGGGCAGTAGGAAGGCATTCTACCCATAGTTCGGTGAACTCCCAGTAAAGAGAGACATGGGTAGGACTCCTTTTTTTTGCAGTACCGGGGATTGAACCAGGGGCGTTCTACCTCCGCGCTACACCCCCGGCCCTATTTTTTATACTTTATTTTGAAACCGGGTCTCACGAAGTTGCGGAGGGCATCACTAGGTAGAGAGAGAGAGAGAGACAGAGAGAGAGAGAGAGAGACAGAGAGAGACAGAGAGAGAGAGAGAGAGAGGGAGAGCACGCGCACGCTAGCTGAGGCTGGCCGCGAACCCGGATCCTCTGGTCTCTGCCTCCCAAAGTACTGGGATTACAAGCGTGCACCACCACGCCCGGCGGTAGGACTCCTTTTTGAGGTAAGTGCCTAGCTATGGTAAGTAATAGGCTTGCTATTAGTCAGTCCCTACAGGTAAGATGACATGGCAGCAGGAAGAGCCACCTGTGGCTCTCATTTCTTTACAATGAAGCAACATTTTCTGGTAATAAGCAGGCAGTTACTGATCTTGCAGAGATAATTCAAACGTAAATTTCTCACTAGAAACTTCCTTCTTAGAACATTAATAAACGATAATAGCCTATAGCAATATTCCATTTAATTCTCAATAATTCCCTCTCTCATGTGGTAAAACACTGGAATACTGATGATAAAACCAAGGTTTGGCAAGGAGTGGTCTCACAAACTTATAATCTCAGTACTTGGGAGGCTGAGACAGGAGGATCGCAGGTTCAAGACCAGCATCAGCCGGGCGTGGTGGCGCACGCTTGTAATCCCAGTACTTTGGGAGGCGGAGACTGGAGGATCCGGGTTCGTGGCCAGCCTCAGCTCGCTCGCTCTCTCTCTACCTAGTGAGGCCCTCCGCAACTTCATGAGACCCGGTTTCAAGATAAAGCATAAAAAAAAAAAAAAGGGCCGGGGGTGTAGCGCGGAGGTAGAACGCCTCTGGGTTCAATCCCTGGTACCACAAAAAAAAAAAAAAAAAGACCAGCCTTAGCAACTTAGCAACACTCTCAGCAACCTAGTGAGACCCTATCAAAACAAAAAATAAAGGCTGGGGATGTAGTTCTGAGGTGCAATGCCTCTGCATTCAATCCCCAGTGCCACAAAAAAGAAAGAAACAAAAACCCAAAATTAGGAGAAGTAAAATGATTTGTCTAAGGCCCAAATCTACTAAGTACCAATGCCAGGACTCCAGATCAGTGTCCGCGAACATTAGTCCACACCCACAATGTGTTATTTACAACTATACAGGTACCACTGTACTAGCAGAGATTTTTAAAGTGTGGCATAAAAACTTATTTAAATAAAAATTGTAATAGTTTCTTCTAACATCTTAATGAATTGTTATACACCTTGCTTTTGGGAGATATTACACTAATTTTCTTCATCATATGGTTTTCACTTTATATTCCTCTCTGTTACATAAGAAGCCAAAAATAGTCCAGGTTTGTTCTCTGTTGAACCTAAGACTACTCACCACTGTTCTTTAAAACATTCTTTTGTGTGTGTGTGTGTGTGTGTGTGTGTGTGTGTGTGTGTGTCGTGTGCTGGGGATTGAACCCAGGGGCATTCTACCTCCAAGCAACACCCCCAGCTCTATTTTATTTTTTTTAATTTGGAAACAGGGTCTCATTAGGTTGATGAGAGTACCACTACTTGCTGAGGCTGTCCTCGAACCTGTGATCCTCCTGTCTCAACCACCCAAGTACTGGGATTACAGGCGTGCACCACCACACCCAGCAAAAATTCTTTATTCTTAAAAGTCCTAGAGCCAGGTGTGGTGGCGCACACTTGTAATCCCAGTACTTGGGAGACTGAAACAGGAGGATCACAGGTTCGCAACCATTCTCAGCTACTTAGTGAGGCCCTCCGCAACTTAGTGAGACCCTGTTTCAAAATAAAGACTAAAGAATAAAAAATAGGGCTGGGGGTGGAGCTTGGAGGTAGAATGCCCCTGGGTTCAATCCCCAGTTCTGCAAAAAATAAATAAACAAACAAACAAACAAATAAATGTCCTATAAGTAATCCCAATACTTGGGAGGCTGAGACAAAAGCATGGCAGGATTAAGGACAGCCTGAGCAACCTAGGGAGACTCTCAGTAACCTAGTGAGACCCTGTTTCAAAACAAAAAATAAAATAGGGCTGAGGGTGTAGCTCAGAGGTACAATGCCCCTGGATTGGATCCCTAGTACCACAAACAAACAAACAAACAAACATAAATAAAAACGTCATATAAAATCCCCATGGAAACCCAGGCGTGGTGGCACACACTCGTAATCCCAGTACTCAGGAGGCTGAGACAGGAGGAGTACAGGTTAAAGGCCAGCCTCGGCAACTTAGTGAGACCCTGTTTCAAAAATAAAAAATAAAATTGGGTTGGGGTTGTAGCTTAGGGGTAGAATGCCCCTGGGTTCAATACCCACTACCACAAAAAGAAGAAAAAAAAGTAAATAAGAACACAAATACAACAACAACAACAACAAAAAATTATTGTAGACTACATAGTGTCAATAAAACACTGATCTCCAATAAAATTCTGCAAATGAGTTACCTTGTTAAAAGAAACTGGGAATTCTGGAGAGACTGCTGACTGCTTTCTGTATTCGCTGTGTTGGTTGTCGCTGTGGATTGTGTGATTGTAGTGGTGACACTGCTCGTGTTAGTACGCCGGGTTGCGTTACGTGCAGTCTCCAGTTGTTGCCGCGCCGCCTGGGCGTGCTGCCGTTCTAGCTGCAGCTGCATCTGCAGTTGTTGTAACTGAGAAGCAGAAGGGCCGGAAGAATTCAGCTGTCCTCCTGCAGAACGTCTCACTCCTGATAACTGAGATAAAAGCTCTGCCAATGGAAATAAAGATGATCAATGTTACTTAACACTGAGGAGAACAAAATGCCACAGACCACTCTTACAGGAAGGACATCAGGAGCATCGAGACAGGTATGGACATGCAGTTCAGCTCAGAGCTCAATACTTTTAGAATGCCTCTTGGAGGCAAGGATTACTGTGTATGGGGAATGCAAAATAATATTAATTTTAATCTATATACAATTATTTTTGTTTTTAAGCAAAACTTAAAGAGATTATTTTAAACATTATTTGCACAAAATACTAATTTATTTATACTTCCTCTTAGAATTTAGTAGACTCAAGTAGCTTATGTATAGGTCCAATCATAACATAAGCCTTCTCAAAACAAGTTCCACAAAAGCAGAGATCAAAGCTATACTCCTAGCGCTCAGGACAGAGCCTGACACATAGCAGGAATTCAACATTTATCATTAGAACTAAATCCAAGAGCCTGGAGCATTTCTGACTGTGGCCCTTGCACACGTCTCTCTGCCTTCTCTCTCTGCTACTCTCTGGTCCTGTTGGTTCAGAGTATCAGAGTGCCACTGGTGGAGCACAGGAAGGCTGGCTCCTGGGAGCCTGGGGCACCTGAATGTGGGGCCTATTTAGTGGCCTATTACTATCCAGACTCTCGATCATAAACTTATCCTGATCAAGAGCAAGGCGGACCTTCATCCTTGTGTTCTCGTCTAAGGGAGGGGCAGCAGTTACCATCTCCTGCGTGGAGGATCTGCCTAGCTTCCGAGATTGACGACTGTCTTGAATATGTTCTCGGGACAGCAGAGCCTCCCATTTACCAGATAACTCATTACGGGGTCATTTATGTTCTAGTGCCCACTGCTGCTTTTATCCCAGAGGTTCTTAACATCACCCCTTTAATAGACTATAGAGTTCATCACTAACATAATTTTCTTAGATAGAACAAAAACAACAACAAAAATCAAAGCAATGGAGAAAATTTCTCAGTTTTGACTTTTGTTTCTAGAAGTTGCTTTACCTTTTAGAGCCTCTACTAAAGATAGCAGGGGAATCCTGATTAAAATCCACAAAACCCAGTTTGGGGGCTTGTTGTAGTTGCTGCGCATCCAAATGTCCAAAATATATTTGGAATTAAAATTTTATCCTGTACATCTTACATTTTTAAGAATATGTTATGAGTAAAACTGTCCCATGTGTGTATCACCTATTTAGACTTATCAATATTTTAGGTATTCTACAAGGCACATCATGGCTTCCAGGAGCATACTCTGCTTCGTGAACACACTGTAGTACTGTTGCTTTAAACCTGCAGAAACTTCTGGGAGTCTTACCCTGTGTGCTTGGGGCTTCTTGCAGACTCTCAGGCTACAGTGATGTCTGGCATTCTCTTTTGACCCTTGTGCTCTGCTGCCATCTTTCTAGTTTGCCATGCACTGGATTCGGTGTGGTGGCCATGCACTGCAGGCCAGCATTGTTCTCTTTAGTAAATTTTCCCAAGCTATTAAACATGTACCCTTCATCATGTTCCAGTACAATATGGTTCTCAAATTCCTACTTTCTTTCATGAGGAGAGCTCAATTCTTTATTCTTGTCAATTAGCTTTTGGATCTGTGTACTTCTAGAAGCTGAACCATGAAATTTGGAGATCTTCCACTCTGAAACCTTCTATGATTTTCTTGGGCTTTAATGGAGGGCGCAGAAATAATAAAAAGCTTTACAGAATTATCTTACGCTCCTAAGTACTTCAGGGAAATGCAGACAAACCAATATGAATTACTTTACAGTAATTATCTACTTTGAAAATATTTTACACTTGGGGCTAGGAGTGTAGCTCAGTGGTAGAGTGCTGGCCTTGCATGCATGAAGCCCTGGGTTTAATTTAACCCCCAGCACTGAAAAATACATACATGCATACATTGTTATACTTATAAAATATTTGAGAATATTGTGAAGGAACAAAGCCATATGATTAGAGAAGTAAGACCAAGACCCTAAGTGGACAAAACATTTTAAAAGAGCTCCCCTCCCCCAACCATTTCCTTTATGAAGGTAAATGGAACTTACCAGCTATAGGATCCATGGCTTCCCTATTGCTTGGAGAATATGAACTCTGAGAAGAAGAAAGTCCACCAGTAGAACTGCTAGTAAAGTGCATGTTTGATCTACGAGCACGAGGACCTCCTAGTCCCCGGCCAGGGTGAAACATTCTACGTACATGTCGAACACCACTCGATTCATCATAACACAAAAGTTAAGAAAAAATCCAAATATTTCACAGAAAGGAAAAAAATCATCCAAACTCTTTCTAGGTAGACATAGAATTCCTTAGTTATAACCATTTAAAAATAGCACTTTTTTTGGTACTGAGGATTGAGCCCAAGGACAATCTACCTTGAGTAATACCCCTAGCTCTTTTATTTTAAAACAGTCTCACTAAGTTAAGATGACCGAGGTTGGCCTCGAACCTGCAATCCTCCTGCCTCAGACTGAGATTATAGGTGTGCACTACCACACCTGGCAAAAATAACATACTTCATTTACAATGTAATAGCTGGGCATGGGGGCACAAGTCTATTATCCCAGCTATTCAGGAGGTTGAGACAGGAGAACTGCAAGTTTAAGGACAGCCTGGGCAACTTAGCCAGACCCTGTCTCAAAAAAGAAAGAAAGAAAAAAAGAGTAGAATGTAAATAGAAATGTCCCAACTCTATTTATGGGTCCTATTATCCCTAAAAATATACTCAAATATTAAAGCATGGTGTGGTGTGTGTGTGTGTGTGTGTACATAAATGTTCATGCAAGGTTAAACAAGTTTCTCTGGGAGGAGAGGAATCACTTTCAGGTTGCAGAGTAACACTGCCAGATAAGGTCAAAGGCACTGCCTGGCAGGACACCTTATGCTCATCTATATACTGATTTCACATCTGTTTATATCCAAGTAACCGAATTAGTGCCAATTTTTATGTTTAGGAATCTGTATTAACATACAGCTAATGAAAAATCTCCATTATCTATATGGAAAAGGAATAGTATGAATACTTTAAACACAGTAGAAAAAAATTTTGACTCCTTAATTATTAGCTTTGATCTTTGTCTCCATGGTTCTTAATTCTGCTAAGAATTTGAATTCCTTTTGTCAGTGGACAAATAGACTAGCATGATATTTATCCAGAAATCAGATTTCTAGCAGCCTAATCAGTCTCTCACAAACTAAAGAAGGGCTTGAGTAGCAAATAGCTGTTAAAACTCATGAAGACAACCTTGTATTTCCACACAGGAAAATGGCGTGTGTTGGGGGAGTGGAGCCATATACTGTAGAAGAAACTTGTCTTTCAAAGTAGCAGAGTAGCTTTATAAGCAGATGAATTATTCTGCGGGATTGCCAGCTGTTCAGCTGATGGTTCTGGAGTCACTTAAGGTCAGGTGAAGGGCTCCATAGGGCCGTAATACGCTAAGTTTAGTGGGGTCATTCATGATGGGCTCTAGAGTAAGTGATGTTATGGTCAGTATATTATCTTTTTAAGAAGCAGCTGGCCAGGCATGGTGACACACACACTTGTAATACCAACTCCCCAGAAGGCTGAGGAAGGAGAATCACAAGTTCAAAGCCAGCCTGGACAACTTAGCGAGACACCATCTCAAAATAAAAATTAAAAGGGCTGAAGATATAGTTCAGTGATAAAGCACTTATCTAGCATGTGCGAGGCCCTGGGTTCAATCCCCAGCACTACCAAATAGAAGGAGTTGGGTGTGAAGTGCACTTTAGGAAAGTATCCAACAAAATAAGTGAAAAAAAAAAAAAGGTCTGGTACTTAAGAGGCATACACAAAACACACCTCCTGATGTGAAGCAAGTAAACTCACTACATAGTTGTTAACACTAGAAGTACCTGAAAAGTGAGCATGGTTTCAAGACAACTGCCATAGCAACATTTTGTTTTTCTAGAAGGTTTCAAGACAACTGCCATAGCAACATTTTGTTTTTCTAGAACTTAATGTTCAGGAATCAAAAACTATAGCTGGGGACCTATAATCCTAGTACTTGGGAGGCTGAGACAGGAGGATCCCAGGTTGGAGGCCAGCCTCAGCAACTTAGGGAGACCCTATTTCAAAATAAAAATTTAAAAAATAGGGCTGAGTGTAGCTCTAAGGTAGAATGCCCCTGGGTTCAATCCCCAGTACTGGAGGGAGAAAAAAAAAAAAAATATATATATATATATATCTCAGATTTCTTCTTATAGTGTTTTATATAATTTAATCTTTTCTTGGCAACTAGTGACACAAAAATCTTGTGAAAATGGACATAGATGATGCGGGCTATTCCACTGAATGGATACCCATATCCTTGGAGGCTATAGAATTTGCTGAAAAAATTCAGAATTTCAACTTGGTTTTAAATTATTTGCATAGTCTCTCCATGAAGATGGAATAAAATGTGGATCAAGCAGAATCCTTTTGGGGATTGTAAAGGATCCTTTTATACAAAATGTACAGTGATTCAAGGGCTTCAATATTCTCAGCCCATTTGAATTTTTATCCATTCTATAAATAAGTAAATAATTGTCCCTGCTTTCTTCATGCCGCACTCAATGTCCCCTGCATGCACAGAGAGGAAGTTCTCTATGGTCCTCTGTCCAGTGACTGTGAGTTCCTAGACTTGCTCGAGTTTCTAATTTCACAGGCTGGTTCCCTTTCTTCCTCTTCCCATTAGTTACCCTTTATCTTCCCCTAAGTCTAAAAAGCCATAATTCCAGTTAGAAAATTGGGAATTGTGAGCAAGGCAGCTGTAGAATGAGAAAAACCACCAGTTTATTCCCCAACAGGTCTAAGGTTGGATTATGACCGCCAGGAGACAATCAAAGAAATCAGAAGGAAGCCTGGCAGACAGACCAGCTCTGATTAGCTCTTGAATTGCTTCAAACTGCAATGAACACTAAACTTCTGCCTAAGAACAGAACCCTAAGACATGACAGTTTTAGAAAAAGAATTCATAACTGGAAAACAGATGCATTACATCTACAAAATTAAACGCTCTGACAGACCGGCAATTTAGGGAACACTACAAGGAATTGAGAAAACAGGAAAAGGTATACAGAAAAGAAGGCAGAAAAGGAATTCAGAGTTAGACCTGATCTTACGCTATCTACTCAGAGACCGAGGAAACATGGCTCTCTCTGGCGAAGGGGACCCCAAAAGGGAAGGAGCTCCACCTGCCCCACATCCACTACACCACACCCTCACAGGGTGAGGCAGCAGAGGAAGAGAGGGGAAGCAAACCAAGCCCCATCAAATTTAACTAATTTTCATTTGTATTAAAATTTCCCTCTCTTGTATGCAGTCACCTTCCTGGGAGACTTATCACCTGGTCAACCTGTCTTTAAAAAAATCTGATTTTAATGAACTAAAGATGATCATCAAGTCCACTTTCATTTAACAAGTATGGTTCATACAATAGTCCTAACTATATAAAAAGATAAATAAGAAATTGCCTTTCAACACTGAGTCAACATTTAGGAAAAGATCAAATAAAAAAAACAATTTGGAGATTAGTTTTTCTCTCCTTGGGGATATTGTCTTAAAAACAGTCAAAATGACAAATGTTCCAAACAATTCCTTCCCTTGTTGCCATTTAAAAGGATATTAAATCTCTAGGGGCTCTGTGTTCAAGTGTAAGATGAGCTGCAAAGTCATCCGTGACATGATTAGGATCGCCTCCAGGTAACGCTGCACATATTGGACAAATCTGAAATGAAAATAAAGAAAGCAAGTTTAATAAATGGACACTGACCAGACATCTTTCTGGACCAGTATTTTGCTATAAATTTTACTATTATTAAGTTTCAACCAGGCAAAAACACAGTAGATCCGGAACCAGTGAAGGGCTGTAGAGGCCTAAGCAAGAACTGGTGCACATCAAGCCATCACTCACAACTAAAACACCATCTCTCAGAGTGACACGCAACAGTTCCAGATATACAGTTAAGACTTGAACTCTGACACGGCCTTCTAACAGACTGCTCGATTCATATTTGCATGGTCTGGCAAAATAGGTTTCCATTAAATAATGTAAACACATACTCTTCAGCACATGTCTATGTCTAAGTCCAGTCTTGAATAGTAAAGACAGACCAGAGCATATTCTCCAAAGTACGCTAGCCTAGAGGGCCAATCCTCAAAGAAAACAGCAGAGGTCTGATAAAAATGCAACTTTGAAAACTTATATTCATCCAATGTGATAGAATAAGGTGGAAAATGGTCACTGGTAACATCTAAACATGCTCTGCAAATCCGTGAGTGGGACTTCCCAGGGGAAAACAGGATGGAAGACCAGACCATTTTAAAACCTATTTTCCACAGGGATGGGTAGCGTGGTAGAAATTTATGACCAAGCCAAGTACAAGGAATAGAAGATAAACTTCCCTGTGTACCTTATGACAAGAGATAGACCAAAAAAGCAAGAATTAAATAGTATGTACACAGGTAGAGTTAGGAAGAGGCTTGAAAGGGTGGGAGGGCAACTTCTGAAACAGTAAGTTTCAACAGAATTAATGAAAGGGGAAAAGAGAGGGAAAGGAAAGAAAGAATGAAAAACTTTAAGAGGAAAGGCCCTTACTTTATTCTTCCAGAAACTGAAATGGGCAGATGATGGGGTAACTGTGGTGGCCACACCTTGACATGGGAAAAACTTCAATCTTAAGGGGTAACCGTGGTGGCCATGCCTTGAAGTGGGAAAAGCTTCAATCTTAATAAGAAGAAACGCCTGATGCAGAGACATGACCACAGGGAGACCCAGGGAATGCAGTTCAAGTAGATGCTTGTGCCTTTCCATGGGCAAGAGAATTAAAGATGGTATATGTAGCTGGCATGGTGGTGTATGCCTGTAATGCCAGTCCTTGGGGGTCTGAGACAGAAGGATCACAGGTTTAAGGTCAGCCTCAGCAACTGAATGAGACCCTGTTTCAATAATAAAAATAAAACAGGCTGGGAGTGCAGCTCAGGAGTACAATACCTCTGGCTTTGCCAGGCGTTGTGGCAAACGCTTGTAATACTAGTACTTAGGAGTCTGAGACAGGAGGATCACAGGTTGGCGGCCAGCCTCAGCAACTTAGTAAGGCTGGCATCAAACTTGAGATTCTCCTGCTTCAGCTTCCCAAGTAGCTGGGATGACAGGGATGCACCACCATGCCCAAATCTGTTTACATATTTGTGAGACTGTATTTTATAATAATTAACAAATATTGAATTATGTATGGCTTTACAGCAATAGTATAAGACCATGTAAGATTTTTATCCAAAGAGAAAATTAGCACCAAAAGGAAAGGCATCCTTTTCTTTCTTTCTTTTTGGACAGGAATTGCTGTTGCCCAGGTTGGACAGTGTGAACTTGCAACTCTCCTACCAGCCTCCTGGAGTAGTTGTACTACAGTGTGGACCACCACTCTTGGCTCGCACATGCCAGTGTTGTTAGGTAAGTCTCCTCAAAGATATATATTTGGGGGAGGGGAGGGGCGGTACTGGGGATTGAACCCAGGGGCATTCTACCTCTGAGCTGTACCCCCAGTTCCTTTTTAAATTTTTTGTTCTAAAATAGGTTCTCAGCCGGGCGTGGTGGCGCATGCTTGTAATCCAAGTACTCGGGAGGCTAAGACAGAGGATCCAGGTTTTTGGCCAGCCTCAGCTACTTAGTGAGGTCTTCCACAACTTAGTGAGACCCTGTTTCAAAATAAAGAATAAAAAATAGGGCTGGGGGTGGAGCTTGGCGGTAGAATGCCCCTGGGTTCAACCCCCAGTACGGCAAAAAAAAAAAAAAATGGGTTCTCACTAGGTTGCTGAGAGTCTGGCTTACTTGCTGAGGCTGGTCTCAAACCTGTGATCCTCCTGTTTCAGTCTCTTAAGTATTGGGATTACAGGTGTGCACCACCATGCCAGGCTCAGAAATTTTATTCTTAAACATTAATTCATCTGCTAAGTATAAAATGTAGAACTTGAAATATGGCCAGGCCTCTGGTTCCATCAGCTCTGGAGTTTAGTTTTCCTTTCCAGGTTTTCATCTGAGTTAATAACTTCATGTAGCCCAAACATGGCGACATCTTCCACTTGGTTCTGAATCTAGTGTCTTGATTTTCTCTGCCAGCTGCCAAACTAGGGAATCCTCCCACCCTAATAATTCCCTATCCTCAGTAATTCTTTATCCCTAGTCATTGTGGACATTGGAAGGTAGGTTGCTTTTATATAGTTTCACTGTGAACACTTTCATCCTGTTATTGTAGCATTGCTATTGCAATGAAATAAAAAAGACTTTCGGTATAGAATGGAAGAGGAGGCTGGGGGTGTAGCTCAGTGGGAGAGTGCCACTCGCCACGGGCAAGGCCCTGGGGGCAATTCTAGCCCCCCCCACACACAAACAATGTGGGGGGGGGGCAAGCACCACACACACACACACACACACACACACACACACACACTGCTGAGCACGTGTAAGGCCTAGGTTCATTCTAGGTTGTGTTTTCTGAGGGGTAATGAAAAGAACAAGAGGAAGAAAGAAAAGGAACAGCAAAGTGAGAAAGTGAGGCAGGAGAGACAGAAAAGAGGTGTGGGTGGGGCTGGGAGGAGGGAAACAGATCCACTTTGCTTCTTCCGGGCATAAGGACTGCTTCGTTTTAAGAGTGTCTTTATTTCCACATCATGGAATCTGATACCTTTACAGAACAGGAAAAAACTGTACACAAACAGTAAGCTATCAACTCTAGAATGTAGCAGTCTATCACCATACATATTTATCATACTTCCTGTGTCACACACTACAGTAATAACTACTGCTCATACAGGAAAATTCCATATAGCACATTAGCTTAAAATTATGACAGACTGCCAACATTAAGACTTACTGAATTGTTTTAAGTTAGTATTTCCTAAATTTGGCTAAGAACACAAGTCACCTGTAGCACTTGTTAAAAATATACTTTCCAAGGCCTACAAAGTGTATGGGGGGGTGCTTGAAAACTTATATATTTGACAAGGGTCCCAGGTGATTCTTATAACTGGATAAGTTTGGCAAATTTAGCTTAAATATACAACGCTACTGAAAACTTATAAAGTATTTCCCTGTTATGTGAAACACGAAATGTTATTGTTACTTACAGAACAGAAAATATTCTCATTGACAAATGTCCTTGCTATTGCTGGTCTTGTGTCTGCTACTTCTCTAATCTACCTCTTTTGCTTCTTTTTGCCACTGAGGGTGGACTTGACCATCAGTCCTGCTTTTTATCTGCAGCCCTTTTGGGCTCCTTTACCAAATGAGATGAGGCTCTACCCCAAGAGTACAAGAGTTTCCATTTCTCCACGTGGTCCCAGTGCATGATCGCCAGTAGCCCATCAGTGCACATTTTAACACAGGTTGTTACCACGCCTAGAGTAGATCTTCTAAAGTTATTTCTCCACATATAAATACCATGTTACTGCTAAATATACACTAATCCCCCGACCCAGGCAGACTATCTATCCATTAGAAAGGGATCTAAAATCAGCAGCGTTTGTTTTTAAACAAACAAATTTTTAAACAATTTTCCCCCCGTACAGTAATTGACCAGTCTAATGCAAGTTCAAATTTCCTCCAGGCTTTCTCTCTGCTTTTTTTTTTTGGGGGGGGGGGTTGTACCTAGAGGCTCTTTGCCACTAGGCTACACCCCCAGTCATTTGTATCTTACTTTTTTTTGTTTTTAGTTCTGACACAGGTCTTGCCAAGTTCCTGGGGCTGGCTGGCTTCCACCTTGCAATCCTCCTGCCTCATCCCCCAAGTCCCTGGGGTTACAGGCATGCATCACTGTGCCTGGCCCAGTCTCCTTCTTGAATGAATACACCACATCAGTGTTCTCTCACTGGGTACTGTGCACAACTTCAAAAACAACAAAAGAGAAGTAGAGTTCCACGACGTAATGAGTTCTTTCCCATTTTCAGCAGATTTCACAAGAAGTTTCTTGCCCACTGTGTTCACTGCCACAAAACATTCAAAGATTTGCCTATCTGACCCAGCACAAAACCTGGCATTCCAGGAAGCTAGACTGCAGCGCGATGGAGACTGAGCACACGCTGCGAAGGAGGTGGCTTCTTCACCACCCACGACAGATCCACGCTGAGGCATCTTCCTTGCAGACTATTTGAAATGCCCCTGAACTGGGATTCTGGGATTTCACATACTTCCCAGAAGTATATGACATACGTTCCTTCTTCATTTGGCATTTCTTGACTAGGTTGTTGGATTACAAATGTGAAAAATCCATTTCTGTCTTTAATTCAATTAATTTTAGATTCATGGGAAACTTCTCCTTTTGAGAATAACTGTTCAAAAGCTGTGATTTCTCTGCATCACTTTCTTCTGTTACTTTTTGGTGACTCCACATGTTTGATACACCCGTTCTCTGGCAATCATGATCTTATAAGGGGCATGACGCTTCTTTGTGTTTTCCGTCCTTTCTATGACCCATGCTCATCCACAGGATTGTTAGGGCTATGTCCATCCTGTTTCAAAACAACTACAGAATCACGCAGACTCGGCCGTCCTTCTTTCCCAAGCAGCAGCCTTGGTGGCATGATGGTGAAGAAAACAATGTCCTTCCCTCTTATGTCGGTGCTGAAACACCAAATCAAGAGGACAAAGTTTCTGGTTGTAAAGGTGTTCTTATACCTGCTCTGAAGCCATCCGACTTTGTTTCCCAGGATTTCACAACACAACCAAAGTCTTACCATCCACCACTCACTACGCTCTTTCTCAACAAAGCATCTTGGTTTTGTTGCTGCCCAATTTTAGAAATCACATCCACTTTTAGAAATCACATCCACTTCCCAAGGCCTAGCTTAAGTCACAATGCCCTCCCTAACTCTGCATTACTCTCGAATTGTGTCAGAGGAGCTAGGTTGGTCTTCAGGAGGTCTGTGCACAGAAGCCTGGCTTTAAATTTGTTATCATGCTTATAACCATTGTATCTTACTCCAAAAATTCAGTTCCATAACTTCAGAAGGCAGTATCTCACAGTTTACATCTATTAACAACATACTAATTTAATTTCAGGCATTACATATATGCCTGAAAAGATACCTTTAGAATCTATGAACATCTGTCTTGTAAAGGCCAATAAATGTTTCCCTTTCCAAGCTGTCCTTAATAAATGACCCAAGAATTATCTAAAAAAGGCTTTCTTTTGTCCTTATTCTTCTGAGGACAAAATGGTGCTTTGTTCCCCTTGCCCTTTCTTATAGCCAACAACTGAGGGGCTCTTGCTCAGACCCCGCCCTTTGCTCGCACACAACCCTTTGGCGGTGCTGCCCTCCTGTGTTTCCTTTTCTGCTCAGTCATTTGAAAATTCCTCCCCCTTCTCACCCTGATGTCCTTCTCTGGCATTTGTTGGATTAAATAAAGTTATTCTCACTGATGTTCTCCCCCCTGCTAATTTATTAGAGTTAAATTATAATGTTAATCAAGGTCCAAAAGTTCAGGAAATATTGCACTGTATCAGAGGAGTTAAAAGTTTTGAAGCAAAATTAAGACACAATGAAGAATTCACCCATTGCACAGCCTTATTGTCATCTGAAAAGCTCTGCCTATTTTGGCACTCTTCTGTGCATTTGCTTTTTTCCCCCACCCATAAGCAAAGAAAGATAAAAACACAATTTCAAGTCAGGTAATTTTTCTCTAGTTTTGTTACTAAGCTTCTACTATAAAGTTAGATAGGCCATTTTTCACTTTGAAATGACTTAAGCATATTATGGGAGGCTTCAGAGGTAGATGTGATACTTCATGCGAAGATTAAGGGTTAGTGAGGAAGGAGAAATCCTTAAAACATTTCACAGAAACCAATATGAAAAAGTAGAATGATGACTGTTTTAGGCTCTGTACCAAAAGGAAACCTGGATTACTCATGACACAGAGCTGTAGCAGAGTTAAGCAGGGATTCTAGAACACAGAGGGCCTGTGGCTGGGCATGCTACTTTATTTCTCTGAATTTCAGGTCATTTGTTTTGGTACATTTAAGGGCTTATTAGTCAATGCATGTGCAACTGTTTGTGCCAAAATTCACCAAATTCACTATAATTCCATATAGAGTCTTCATTTTAGAAGTAGGGGAGAGACTCTTTTGGGTGTATTTATCATTTCTGGAAGTTGAATGTATACCAATTTAGATGTCAAGTAAAAAAATCCAAAAAGCTTTCAAGGTAAGGCTTTGTGTATTATTCTGTGTCCCTGGCTTTTAGCTGTTAGAAAAGATCAGGAAGGAAGACTTTCTGGGGACCCCAGAGCTTTGACCAAGGAAGTAAGAGATTTGATCTGAAGAAAACCAAGTAAGGTTAAGCAATATGCGCCAATAAGTTGTGACAACGGATTACTGCTTCATATACAACCAAAGATTTCTTAGTTTCCTTGTGAAAAATTCCTTGCAGAAGAAATATTAAGCATGTAGTACTATCAACAATACTTGAAAAAGAGATGTGCTGAAGGCTGGTGAGGGTCCATTCAACCTTCTCACAATGCATTTGATGAAACCGTCCTGAATTTGGTCAAACCTTCATGCTATGCTGTTAGCAATAGGGCAAAGAAAGGTTAATGTGAACGAATACCTTGTACAATGCAGCTTCCTGGGATTGTAAAATATCATGCAAACAGTATCAGTATACAAAATGAGGTAGATGATATTGAC
Organism: Glis glis; assembly: GCA_004027185.1. Classification (NCBI taxonomy): domain Eukaryota; kingdom Metazoa; phylum Chordata; class Mammalia; order Rodentia; family Gliridae; genus Glis; species Glis glis. The sequence goes on along the minus strand of PVJS01019887.1, from coordinate 5,679 downwards.
CTAGCTTTATCATGTTAGGCATAACATACTTTGCAACAGCATTTTAGATACAAGGCTGCTTTACATACCACTTCTGTTGATGTTTCTGCATGTTCAGAAGTAACATGTTCTTGAAGAGATGTCTCCGTATAGCCCATTTTTCCACAATAAGGACAAGTAAAAGACTGTGGCTGCTCTACAGAGAAAGCTTCTCCACCATAGTACAAATCTAAAAAACAAAATTGCATTGAGGAAAAATTGTGATTAGTTTTCTAATATATAAAAAGTAATCATACAGTATTTAAAAAAAAGTGCCTAAAATACCCACCTCACTGTCAAGGAGTGCTTAGATGCCTCTCTGTTGACATTTGAAACATCCTTATTCCCACAAGGGAATATTCCCACTATTCTTCCAAAATTCCTTCCCTAGATTGCTACTCAAGCCTTAAGAGAAAGTATACAATTTCCTCCCTTCTATAGTTTGCAGTGGGTCCCAAATGCCTCTATGTTAAAGACTTAGTCCCCAGTCTGTGGCACTACTGGGAGGTGGTGGAAATTTAAAGAGGGAGAGCATGGTTGGAGGAAGATAGGTCATTGGAGATATGCCCTTGAAGGAATGACGTGGAATCCCAGCTCCTTTTATTTCTCTGCTTCCCAGCCTCCATGAGGTAAATATGCCTGCCCTTCAACCTGCTCCTGCCATATGTACTGTACTGCCACAACCCCAAAGGAACAGGGCCAAGCAACCAGGACTGAAACCTTTGGAAAGGTGAGCTGATATCTCAGCTATTTTTCACAGTGATGGAAAACTGAATAACATACCCCCGCCTTTTATTTAATTTTGAAACTGCTCATTCCACATCTAGATCTAGTTTGTCATTTATTTTTTCCTTCTCTCTATATATACTGTGACAACATTGATATCAACATAAAGAATCATCAGGGTGTGCCATATATAAGTGCTGAGAGAGAACACACAACTCTGATCAATACACCAACCCCCAGATGCATGTTTGTCTATAGAACTCACAGTTCCTGGAGCAGAGAGGACACTGCGCATTCAGTTCTTGTGGATGCAAACTTAAATAGGGCACTGTACCACAATCGACTCTGCCCAAATGAGTTACTGAAGGCCTAACCAGATAATGTGTGTGGGAACAATCTTTTCACCTCATTAGTATATCTCAGGGAGTAAGTCTATTTTTCTCCATTGGTAACACAAAATAAAATCAAAGTATAGTTAGTATGTTATGCCATTTCACTACAAAACACTATTTGATTTTTTTTTCTCCTACAGTACCGAGGATGAACCAAAGGCCTTGTACATGCTAAGCAAGAGCTCTGCTACTAAGCTACATCCCCACCCCCTATTTGGTTCTTTAACATAAAAACAAATGCCAAATGTAAGATCATAAGATTCCTTTTGTACAAAGAGAAAATCAAAGTGTTCACTACATGATAGATTTGTTTATAGTCATTCTTAGGAAGAGATAAACTATATTAAAAGTATTTACCTATTAGGTATATAATGACATTATTATATAAGCAAGACTTGCCAGGGGGCTTGGAGTAGTTAAAAATGAATATATTTAAAAAGAACAGAATTTCTTCATCCAATTAAGGACACTCACCAAAACCCCACATGTGCTATACCACTGGTAAAAGACTGAATAGTTTCCCCCTAAGAACCAGAAAAAGACAAGGGTATCTACTTTTGCCACTTCTCTTCAGTATTTTTAGTAGAGGATATAACCAGAGTAAATGAAAGGCATCTAAATAGATAGGAAGAAGTAAAACAATATTTATATATCTGAAGATTACATGACCTTATATAAAGAGAATTCTAAGAAATCCACTAAAAACTATTTGAATAAATTCAGCAATGTTGCAAAATACAAGATGATCTATATACAAAAATCAATTGTTTTCCTATATAACTTGCAATAAAGTAAAAATTTAAACAATTACCCTAGCAATAGCAAAAAGAATAAAATATTTAGGAATACATTTAGTAAAAGAAGGGCAAAAGTTCTGGTAACTAGGTTTGTTGAAAGGAATTAAAGACCAAATAAATGGGCAGACATCCTGTGTTTATGAATCATCAGATTTACTATTATTAAGATGACAATACTCCCCAAACTAATCTATAGATTCAACACAATCCTTATCAAAACCCATCTGGTTTCTTTGCAAAAATTCACAAGTTGATCCTAAAATCACAAAAAATCAAGGGACCAAGAATATCCAAAATGATACAGGATAAAAATAAAGTTGAAAGACTCGAACAATTTCAAAACTTACTACAAAACTATAGAAATGAAGACAGTGTAGGACTGGCAAAAACACAGGCATACAGATCAGTAGACTGAGAATACAGAAATAAACCCTTGTTAATGGAAAATTTATTTTCAATAAGAGTGTCAAGACAATCCATTAGGTAAAGAATAGGTTTTTAGCTAGGCATGGTGGTACAGCTCTGTAATCCCACTACTTGGAAGGCTTAAACGGGAGGATTGCAGGTTCAAAGTCAGCCTTAGGAACTTAGTGAGACTCTGTTTTAAAATAAAACACTTTTTTTTTTTGGTGTGATGCTGGGGATTAAACCCAGAGGCATTCTACCTCTGACCTACACCCCAGCCCTATTTTGTTTTTATTTTGAAATGGGCTCTTGCTAGGTTGATGAGCGAGTCTCACTACTTGCTGAGGCTGTCCTCAAACCTTGCAATCCTCCTGTTTCAACCTCCCAAGTACTGGGATTATAGACATGTGCAACCATGCCTGGCTAAAACACTGTGTGTGTGTGTGTGTGTGTGTGTGTGTGTGTGTGGTACTGGGGCTTGAACCCAGGGGCATTCTACCTCTGAGCTACACCCCCATGCCCTATTTTATTGTTTATTTTGAAACAGGGTCTCATTAAGTTGCAGAGGGCCTCACAAGTTGCTGAAGCTGGCCGTGAACCTGCGATCCTCCTGTCTCGGCCTCCCAAGTACTGCGATTACAAGCGTGCGCCACCATGCCTGGCTTAAAACACTTTTAAAAAGGGCTGGGTGTAGCTCAGAGGTAGAACACCTCTGGATGTAATCCCTAGGAAAAAAAAATATAATATATATATATATATATATATGTGTGTGTGTGTGTGTATGTATGTATTTTTTTTAGCTACTGATGGCTGGGACAACTGGATATCAAAAGAATGAGGCTAGCCGGGCGTGGTGGCGCATGCTTGTAATCCCAGTACTTTGGGAGGCGGAGACTGGAGGATCCGGGTTCGCGGCCAGCCTCAGAGCTCGCTCGCTCACGCTCGCTCTATCTCTCTCTCTCTCTCTCTCTCTCTTTCTCTCTCTCCCCCTGTCTCTCTCTCTCTCCCCCTCTCCTTAATGAGGCCCTCCACAACTTTGTGAGACCCGGTTTCAAAGTAAAGTATAAGAAATAGGGCTGGGGGTGTAGCGCGGAGGTAGAACGCCCCTGCATTCAATCCCCGGTACAGCAAAAAAATAAAAAGAATGAGGCTGATCCTCTACCTCAACTCCATATACAACAATTAGTTCTGCCAGGCAGTGGTACATCCACCTACTTGGGAGGCTGAGGCTGGAGGATCACAAGGTTAAGGCCAGCCTGGGCAACTTAGTGAGACCCTATCACAAAATAAAATAAATGGGCTGAGGATATAGCTCAGTGGTAGAGTCCTTTCCTAGCATGAACGAGGTTCTGGTTTCAATCTCTAGTACTACAAAACAAAAAGCAAACAAATTCTAAATGAATGAAAGATCTAAGTATAAAACTCTTACAAGACACAGGTATAAATCTTTGTGACTTTAGGTTAGGCTTCTAGTTAGGACACCAAAAGCACACAATATATGAAAAAAAATTGACAAACTGAACATTAGTGAAAATACAACTTTTTTGCTTCAAATCACACCACCTAGAAAATGAAGACAACAGAATGACAGTAAATTTTTGAAAACCACCCATCTGATAAGGAACTTGAAAGAATATATAAAAACTATCACATAGGATGTGGTAGCATATACCTATAATCAAAATTACATTGGGGGGGTGCTGGGGATGTAGCTCAGTAGTAGAGCACCTAGCATATTTGAGGCTCTGGGTTTGATCCCCAGTACCACCACCAAAAAAGAAAAAGAAGAAAAAAGATTACAATCCAATAATAAAGGCACATTATGTAATTTTAAAAATGGGCAAAGAAAGCCGGGCACATGCTTGTAATCCCAGTACTTGGGAGGCTGAGACCGGAGGATCCGGGTTCGCTGCCAGCCTCAGCTACTTCTAGTGAGGCCCTCCGCAACTTAGTGAGACCCTGTTTCAAACTAAAGAATAAAAAATAGGGCTGGGGGTGTAGTTCGGAGATAGAATGTCCCTGGGTTCCATCCCTAGTACCGCAAAAAAAAAAAATGGGCAAAAAATTTAAATAGACATTTCCTCAAAGAAGACATACAAATGAGCAGTAAGTACAAAAAAAGATGCTTATATCACTAACCATCAGCAAAATGGAAATCAAAACCAGCAGATATACCACGTCATACCCACCAGGAGGGCTACAATCAAAATGACATAATAATGACGTTAGCTAGGTAAGAAATGAGAGCGTGAAGCATTTGTAGCTCTTCTATAGACTGAGAATGTCCTCTAATAAATTGCAAAAATGATCTGCTTTCTGATAACTACTGCAATAGCTAGTATGTGTGTGCTGCTGACAAAAACAGTATGACTTTATTCTTTCTTTATTAAAGCACTCTTCTATTTCATACTTTATTAGTTGTGTATATTTTGGAATGCTTTCATAAAAAAATCATGATTTAGAGACAAATATTTAGAATATAAAATAAGGTCAGTTTTATTTTTAACCAAGTTGGAGCCTTGTGTATAATAGTGAGGACAGTGTTTGGACTTTTTGCCTTTGCTTTGTCACGCATTTACACATAGAAATCTAAATGGTAATTTATTAAATTTGTCTTTCAATACTTACCAAAGTCTACCCTTGTTAATATGCACTGCATTGGGTGATCAGTTGTATGCCTGGTTGTTGTTGCACCACTTTCATAACAAGATGCACAAAGATCGTAATCGTAGCAAATTAAACACTTATATCTGCGACCTCGAAAATTGCCTTTTAAACATGCATCACAGCTGACACCTATAAAAAGAGAAAAAAGAAATGCCTATAATTAGCAGCTGTAAAGGCCACTTTCCATTTCACTCTGATAAATGTTTATGGTCCAATTAACCCCATATATGTCCATTTCCACAAAGACTAGAAACAACACAGTGAAATGATATGGGGATTTCCAGCAGTATGGTGGATTCATTACTCAATCTAGTGAATTTATATTGCCAATAACGTAGTATGCTTGCTGCAACGTAAAAGTCCCTTGTAAAAATGACCTGGTTAAGCTAGCAAAAGGGTCAAAAATCAAGGGAAAAGCCGGGCGTGGTGGCTCACGCTTGTAATCCCAGTACTTGGGAGGCTGAGACAGGAGGATCCGGGTTCGCGGCCAGCCTCAGCTACTTACTGAGGCCCTCTGCAACTTAGTGAGACCCTGTTTCAAAATAAAGAATAAAAAATAGGGCTGGGGGTGTAGCTCGGAGGTAGAATGCCCTTGGGTTCCATCACCAGTACCGCAAAAAAAAAAAAAAAAAATCAAGGGAAAAAGGAAACTGAAAGCACTTACAGGGGTTTTC
>PVJS01019886.1:0-33220 GCA_004027185.1 Glis glis | reverse complement strand
TCTCTCTCTCTCTCTCTCTCTCTCTCTCTCTCTCCTTAGTGAGGCCCTCCACAACTTCGTGAGACCCAGTTTCAAAATAAAGTATAAAAAATAGGGCCGGGGGCGTAGTGCGGAGGTAGAACGCCCCTGCGTTCAATCCCCGGTACTGCAAAAAAAAAAAAAAAAATCAAAGTGCACAAATTCTAGGGGTAAACAAATTATAGTACTTTTTCCTAAATAAGAAACAAGAAAGAAAGCAGAATCCTAATTCTCTACAACATATTACACAAAATCTCTAACACTAAATCAAAAAAGTAATACATAGTCAAGAAAGAAAAAGTCAGTAAAAACAAAAGATTTTATGCAGTAATTCAATGAGAAAATGATACTTTTTCAACAAATGATGCTAAAGCAATTATAATCTAATCTCTGTGTGAAGAACAATGAACTTCAACCTTTATCTCACACCACATACAAAATCAATTTTAAATGAAGTATAGGACTAAATGCAGATTAGAACTGTAAATCTTCTAGAAGCAAGCATAAGAAAAAGGAAAAAGGATATAGCCAGAGAAGAAAATACTGATAAATTAGTGTTCTTCAACAAGTAAAATACTCTGCCTTTACTTTTTTATACATTTGTTGGTGCATTGTAATTATACAGCATACTGATCTATAGAGTGATATGAACATACATGCACACAGCACTTGGTGAGCTTCCCTCTGGGTCCCACCCCAATCCTTCCCCTTCTCCATATATGTCATTGAGATTTTCAGATGTGTGTGGAGATTTCTCAGGAGACTGGGAATGAAACCACCATATGACCCAGCGATACCACTCCTCAGCATCTTTCCAAAGGAACTGAAATCAGAATATTATATTGATATATATGTATCCATGTTTATAGCAGCACAATTCACAATAGCCAAATTATGGAACCAGCCTAGGTGTCCATCAACAGATGAATGGATCATAACACTGTTATATATATACACACACAATGGAATTTTACTCAGCCATAAAGAACAAAATTATGTCATTTGAAGGAAAATGGATGAAACTTGAGAATATTATGCTGAGATTAGCCAGTCTGATAGAGCAAATAGTTGTGAGAAATTGGGCAACAAAAGAGACCTCAGATAAAGGAGCAGAGAGTGCAATGGCATGATGGAGGGGGTTTAGGGGAGTAGGAGGGCAGAATAGAGACATAATGAAAGTAATAGTTTAAATAATGCCAAATCATCTGCTTTTCAAAGGGAGCACTCAATAATAATTTAAAAAGCTACTATTAAAAAAATATTCTTTTATTGGTTAGGTTTTTCATTGCTGTGACCAAAGTACCTGACAAGAACAACTGAGAGGAGGAAAGGTTTATTTGATCTCAGAGGTTCAGTCCATAGTTGGTCAGCTCTAATGCAGAATCATTACACTGGCGTGGTAGAGGAATGCTACTCTCAGCTCATGGCAGCTGGAAGCAGAGAGGGAGACAGGAAGCATTCAAGGACAGAGATAGTCCTAAAAGCCATGCTCCCAGTAACCCTACCTGATCCAGCCACGTTGTACCTCTGAATCTTGCCGCATTGCCAACACATGAGCCTTTCTGAGAACATTTCATATCCAAACCATAATACTCATACCCTGGTCCCCAAAAGCTCATGCCATCTCACAGTGCAAAACTCATTCAGTCCATCTCCAGGAGTCCTCACAGTCTTGACAATTCCAGTATTGCTCAAAACTCCAAGTCCAAAATCTCCTCTGAAACTCAAGACAAACTCTTAATTGTGTACCCCTATAAAATAAAAAAACGCAACTTACATGCTTCCAATGTAGAGTTGCAGAGTAAACATTACCATCTCAAAAGGGGAAATAGGGGCATAGAAAGAAGATTTGGGAGCAAAGCAAGACCAAAATCCAGCAGGGCAAACATTAGATCTTATAGCCCCATATCCACCATCCAGGGTGGATATGATGATGCGATGTGGGCCCCAAGGGCTTAGGCATATTTGCCCTGGTGGCCTTGCTTGTGCAGCCCATGTGGCCTCTCTCTTGGGCTGACTAGTCTGCTTATTGCCTGCAGGTTTCTTCAGCAGATAGTCCACATTCCCGGAGTCTCTTAGTTCCTGGGTCTCCCATGCAGCCTCAGCTTCTCTCACAGTGTCACAAAACTCCTACTCATCAAAGGGCTTGTACATGGATGTTCATAGAAGCTTTACTTAGAGTAGCCAAAACCTGGGGTTGACCCACATAATGATGACTGGATAAACAAATCATAGTGTATCATAAAATCAAATACTACTGAACCATAAAAAGGACTAAACTACTGACACAAGAAACAACATGGAAAGATCTCACATGAACAAATAATTCAGACAGAACAATTATCTCTAGATTAAATAACCAATCCACAGTGATAAAAAACAGAGTAGCGTTTATCTGGGTCAGAGAATGGGGGGTGGAGAGGAGATGAAGGCAGAGAGGCACTGACAAGCTTTATCAGGAGATAGAAATGTTCCACATCTTAATTGGGTTGCAGGTTACATATGTATACATTTGTCAAAATGCATTTGACCTTAAGGTATGCTTTTATTGAATCTAAGTTGTACCTCATTTCAGTTTATTTTTTAAAATTTAGATTATTTTATCCTGATTTGCACCCCTCTCTGCAGCCTAATCTCTAGCTGTTTCATCTTCTACATCGTTTTCCCCTTTTTGTATTTTTCTTCATTTCTTATTTTCTAGGTCTTAAATATAATCAAGGAAATGCAAATCAAAGCTACACTGAGACTTCATCTCACTCCAGTTAGAATGGTAATCATCAATAGTACTAACAAACGCCAGGCGTGGTGGCGCACGCTTGTAATCCCAGTACTTTGGGAGACGGAGACTGGAGGATCTGGGTTCGCGGCCAGCCTCAGCTCTCTCTCTCTGTCTCTCTCTCTCTCTCTCTCTCTACTTAGTGAGGCCCTCAGCAACTTCGTGAGACCCAGTTTCAAAATAAAGTATAAAAAATAGGGCCGGGGGTGTAGTGTGGAGGTAGAATGCCCCTGGGTTCAATCCCCGGTACCGCAAAAAAAAAAAAAAAAAGAGTACTAACAATAATAAATGGATGGAACTTGAGAATATTATCTTGTGAGGATGTGGAAGAAAAGAAACACTTATACATTGGTGGGATTGGAAATTAGTACAACCACTATGGAAATCAGTACGGTGGTTCCTCAAAAGAATAAGAATGGAGCCACCATATGACCCAGCCACCCCACTCCTTGGCATTTTTCCGAAAGAATTAAAGTCAAAATACTACAGTGATACATGCATACTCATGTTTATAGCAGCAATAGCCAAGTTATAGAACCAACCTAGATGTCCATCAACATATGAATAAAGCAAATGTGGTATATACATAAAGTGGAATTTTATTCAGCCACAAAGAAGAACAAAATTATGTCATGTTCAGGAAAAACGAGTGGCACTGGAGAATGTTATGCTAAGTGAGACCAGCCAGACCCGAAAAATCAATGGCCACTTGTTTTCTCTCATATGTGGAAGCTAGAGATAAAAGAGGATTTCATGAAAATTAGGAGAGCAACCAGTAAAGTAGTGGAAGGGAATTGCAGGAGGGAAGAGGGGAAGGAAAGGGGAGGTTCAGGGAATGAAATAGACTAAATAATGTTATGTGCATATATGAATATACCACTATGAATCTCACTATCATGTAGAATAACAATGCACCAGTAAAAATTATTTAAAAGAGTCTTGCATATAATATCCCCATTACCTGATAATCTTTCTACTTCACCTTGAGGAAAGAGTTTCTTTAAAGGAATCTCTATATTGATTGGCTAAATGCTCTTCCTATCTGTTGAGGAGCACTCAATCACATTTTACTGTGTTTGCCTTGTTGAGTTGGCTGAACCACCTCTGTGCAGAAACAACTTGCCTGCCCTATTCCCCACCACACCTATCACAGCCTAGGCATGTTGATGGTACTTAATAAATATTTGTCCAATGAGTGAACCAATGAACCAATAATGAACAAATAAGCTCACATAGACCTCCCCAGATATGCAGGTAGATTCTCAGTGATTTCTGGAAAGTCCTATTTTGTAAGTGAAATTAATTGAGGGCTTCCCCTATCTATGTGAATGTTATTTTGGGGATGGTATCATGTAGTTTATTATAGGTATTTTCTTCTAAATTGTATTTCTCAGAAGCCACCGTTTTTGCAGGAGCAGTGAGTCAGTGAAATGCAATTCTTGGCTGTGCCTTCTCCCACCATCCTGTCCCCCCTGCTAGCCAGACCAAACATTCCGTATTAACCATGTTTTTGATTGTCTAAGGTATTTCAGTCTGATTTAGATTGTTCATCTAGATGTTTTGAGCCTTCAATTTTGCAAGTGTTTTTGGAAAGTGGCATTTTCCTGTGTATATACACAAAATATATACATGCATACACATACACACAATATCTAAACAATCTGTATAGATGAAGCCCAGTAAGATACTTATTTACTCTGTCACTGTTTCTTATATCCTTTGTTTCTTTTTGACATTTATTTTCAAAGATTTTTTAGAAAACCATGTGATTATTTATTAAATTCAGAGTATCGGAGAGAAGTAATAGAGATCCTGTCTCAACTTGCCTAGAGCTTGGTGGGAACTTAAAAATAACCCAACCATTGTGTTCTCTGATACATGAAAAGCATGTCTAGAGCACTGGATGGAGATTGGAGTCTGCGTCACTATATACATTATCTCTAGTTGTTAAATATCCCTCTAAGATGGGCAACAGTAGTCTCATTTCACAAAGACAAAAAGTCACAGGGCAGTGATGTTTTCAAAGTCACACAACTAAGTGGCAGAACCAAAATCCAAGCTTTGTCCTACCTTTAAGCTGATGTCCTTTTATATGCCCACATTGTTCTTCCCCATTATATGCCATGGAGGGAAGGAAATGAAAAAGTCAAGAATGATTCTCAGGTTCCCAGCTAGGCAGAATGAGAGGCAAGTGGCGACGCCCGTATTCTGAGACCAGGAATACAGTGAGAGGGGCAGGTTTGGAGAACAGCATGATATTTCAGGTGTTTGAAGGTCAGTGTTGAATGATGTTGAGACAGAGATGCCCATCGGCCATTATGTTCAGCTACTGTGCACAATGAAAATGAGAGACTGAAGCCCAAACTACAGGCCTGGGTTGGAGATGAAGGTGTGAACAACATCATTACCTATGTAGTGCTTGAAACTTTGGGTGTGCATTAAATCACCCAGAGAGAGAGAGAGTATGTAGATTGAGAAGAGGCTGAAAGTTGTGTCTTTAAATTCATTGGCTCCTAGATTCCTCCTCTATACCTTATCTAAGAATCCAATACATAGATGCGTTCATTTAACAAACGGCCCTTCATATATGTGCATCAAAAGCATTAGGGAAAAATGTATATGTACTGAACATATTCAGATTCAGATTTTTTCCTTGCCAGTACCCCTAAATAATACTGCATAACAACTATTGACACCGCATTTACATTGTATTAGGTATTATAAGTAATCTAGAAATGAGTTACATAGGATTAGAGAGGGTAACCTGGAGAGGATTACATAGGTTACATGCAAACACTATGTCATTTTACATAAGGGAAACTGAGTATCTGTGGATCTGGGTATCCATGAGGGGGTTCCAGAACCAATCCTCCATGGATACTGAGGGAAGACTGTATTGTTTGAGTTAATGAATATCAATTATGAGTTCAACAGTAGTCTAGGCTCTATGGGGAATGGAAAGGAAGAAGACATCTTTCCCCTCTCTAGGAGCCTGTAGTCTTGGTGGCAAGTCAGGGTATAGTTATATGCCAAGTACTAGAAGTCATAATAATGTACAATCTAGACGGTGAACATGACCAGCATGTTTATGACTCTGTATATGTTTTAAGGAAACTTTAGAGGTCTCATAGCAAGTCGTCCCAAAGCATCCAAAAGGTACAATATAAACATTATTGATGTAAGTTTGCCCCCAATTTTTTACTTTTCTTTCTGTTCTCCTCTTTTGAAGCTATTTTTCACTTAACAAATAATGAAAACATTTCTTTCTTGGGTATTTTAAACCTTAAGTCCATTTACTTTAATGCCAAAGGATGCAATTGGACTCCAGGAAAAGTAGAACTTGGAATTGCAAAGTCGCAGGGAGATCCACGAACGACCTCACTCCATCTCCCACCCTCTCTCTCCCTGCACATCTCGCTCGTTCTTCTCTCTGTAGATGCTCTCGGATCCAAAAGCTGCCTGACAAAATATGACCACCCAGAGTAGAAAATGGCTATTCTGTTTTCTTCGTCTTGAATCCTTCTTGGTCTCCCCTGTACTTGACACTGTGTATGTATTATTTTTAATCCTTAAAACAACACCACAGACTGACATTATTCTTCCTGCATTAAACATGAGAAAACTGAGACTGAGAGAGATTGTGCCCCCCAGGTTACTGTCATCTGCTGGAAATTCAAAGATGGAGATACAAGATCGCTGACCTCACAGACTTCAGATGTTCATTGTTATAGATGGAGGCATAGAACGATCATAACAGAATTCTGTGAGATGTGCTGTAATAGATATGTGAACATAGAACTTTATTTTTTTTTGATACTGGGAAATGAACCCAGGGGCATTCTACCTCCAAGCTACACCCCCAGCCCTATTTTATTTTTATTTTGAAACAGGGTTTCACTAGGTTGATGAGATTCTCTAATTACTGAGGCTGTCCTCGAACCTGCAATTCTCCTGTCTCAGCCTTCCAAGTACTGAGATTACAAGAGTGTGCCACCATATCCAGCAGCATAGAACTTTAGTAACACAAGGAACAATGCCCGGAGAAGCAGGGAAATCATTGTAGAAAGGACATTTGAAGGAAACTTGAAGGACGTGTAGCTCTCCAGGGCTAAAGGGGGGAAATGACATCCAGTCACTAGGAATCTTAGGTGATAGGAACAGGAGTACTTACTACAAACAGCAGAAACCATGCTGCCCACGCTTCTCCTTGAACTCAGAGCTCAAGCTTGAACGCAAGCTCCTGTCCTTGGCAACTCAAGCACAGGAGGGTTATAATAGTGAGCCTGGCTATACAGTCTGCTGAAAAGGTTCAAAACAATCCTATTTCTCATAAACCAGGGAGGAGGACACTTGAGCGCAATATTGATATAAAACTTCAGCCTCTCTCTTGTTCTCTAGTTTTCTCTCTCTCATTCTCCTCCTTGCACCCCCCACCCTAACCACAGTATAAATCAGCACCGAAAACAATGTGGGCTTTGGCAGTAATCGCTGTTAGTTTTGAATGAAGAATACATACCAGACTTGGGCATTACAGAAGCTGCTTGTGTGGTACATTATACTTTTTTTAGGATATCCCCGAGTATATTTGTGTTGCCTCCATCTTATGGACTATATCATATGGCTTTTCATAGAATTTTGGGGTTATTCCACCAAATAATATGACTGTGAATTCTACACAGACTCATTTAGCAAGATACGAGTTACAGAATCTTGCATATATTTCTTCAGAAATAAGTCTGAAATGTACGTGCTGTCTATTCATAGAGCAGCCAAAAATTGTCTCCAGCATTCTGTAAATGGAGAAAAGTACTAACAGCTTCACTCTCACGAGGTGCACTCCCTTGTATCTAAGTATATACTTTGAGCTGATTAAATGAAAAGGTTTGTTCTTAAACCATAAAAATTCTGTTATACAAGACAAAAGTAATTATAATCACTTAAAACATTATGCTTAAATTTCAATAGAATTATACCTAAACATTTATAAATTTATTCTATAGAATGCTCTTTTGGCTTAGCATTTGTCAGTAAGGCAATTCAACTTGAATGTCATTTTCATATGCCATTATTATCAGAAAAAGCCCCTTTTTTCTGAACCTCAGCTAAAGATCTTGTTGGTTCATGGCATAAAAGATATTTTATTTACTAAAATATCTCATTTAATGTAACTAAATTTGATGAGTCTACAAGGATTCAGATAAAAGCCAGCACAAATATATTTAAGTATGGGACACTAATTGAAACTAATTGAAAAGCCGCCACTACTACTGAGGACAGCATATAATGGTGAGAGTAAATAAATCTTTTCTTTCTTTCTTTCTCTCTCTCTCTCTCTCTCTCTCTCTCTCTCTCTCTCTTTCTTTCTTTCTTTCTTTTGGAACTGGGGATTGAACCCAGGGAAATTCTACCTCCAAGCTATGCCCCTAGCCCTTTTTATTTTTTGTTTTTTAAACAGTCTCGCTACACTGCTGAGGCTATCCTCAAACCTGTGATCCTCCTTTGTCAACTTCCCAAGTACTGGGATTACAGGCGTGTGCCACCACACTCAGCCTAAATCTTTCTTTTCATCTGCTACCCCTATCCATAGCCCCATTTCCAGAGGCAGTTATAATATCCAAACCTTATTCTTCCAGAGATATTATGCATATATGTGTGAGTGATGTGTGTGTGTGTGTATGTGTAAATCCATATACATTGCTTTAATCTTACAAAAATGTTGGCACACAATACACATCTTTTATGTCTTGCTTTTTCACTTAATATATCTTGGAGTTATTAGTCCATGTAAATCTAGCTCAATCCATTAAGTTACTGCTTAGTGATCCATTATTTCGTTGTGCTATAACTTATTTCCCAGATTTCTACTGGTGAAAATTCATGTTGTTTCCAGTATTTTGCTAACCAAGACAGTGCTGCAGTGCTATACTTTGCATCTGCATGGGAATGTTTATCAGATAAGTTGCTAGATGAAGAATGGCTGGGTTAAAGATGAGGCGTAGAGGAAAGGCATGTTTTGAGTAAAAGTTCAGAGATGATTAGAGGATTTATACTTAGATCAGCTCTAGTTCTGTCTCTCAAATGAATTTGTTAGCTAAGACTAGAGACACTGCATTTCATCTCTATGTTCTTGCCAGTACTCTGAATACCTTTGTCTTTTTAGCCTACCTGTTCCATCAATCCTCAAACCCAGATCAAACAAAACATCTGCCTTCTTCACTACTAGACTGCCAAGTGTTTGGAGGGAAATTTATAGATCTTGGCTCCATTACAATTTGATACTTTCTAATATCATCTAGGGATGAACTGCTCAGAAACCCTTTTGCTTACAACCAACCCATTGCCCCCCATTTCCAATACTGGTCATTCCACTGTCTGATCCACATTCATAAACCTCCAGTCCCACTGGCACTACACTCGCTCACAGGAAGTGGCTTGGTTCCCTACTTCTTACACAAGGACATCTCCTTTGGTTACAATTCCCTTTACCTTCACAATTTCTACATGAAAGTCTCAGTCTCAAAACTAATTCTGCCACATACTCCTTATTCCTGCTGCCTCTCTACTGATTTCTTCACCCCAGGCAGGAAATAAATAAATAAAAAGCCAGGCATGGTAGTACACACCTGTAATCCCAGTACTTGGGAGGCTGAGACATGAGGATCACAGGTCCAAAGCCAGCCTCAGCAACATAGTGAGACACTGTTTCAAAATAAAATAGAACTGGAGGTATAGCTCAGAGGTAGAACACCCCTGGGTTCAATCCCCAGTACCACAAAAAATTTAAAAAGAACTCTCTCTCTACCCTTTTGTCTCCCCAGTGATTGCTTCCCATTGCTACCCAAACACTTATTATTAAAAGAGTTGGTCAAAGAACAGATAGTTCCACTGTTTCATAGCCAATGACTTGTCCATTCAGTAAAGAAAGAGGTACCATCTCTACTATGTCACTAAAACTGCTGTTGCCAAAGTCCACAGAGAACGTCAAATTTCCAGAGCTTTTAAGCAGTTTTAGGCATCATCAGACTTGACTTTTCTCCAACCTTTGTCACTGTGAATTCGCCCCGACCTCACTGTCCTTCCACAGAATGTCTCAGTTATTTTCATCATATTCTGTCTTCTTGTTTTCCTCTTGTTTTTTCTTTCTTTTCAACTATTATTCTAGTATCCTTCTGACTTTAGGTCTTGTGGTCCGACATCTCCTAGGATTATGTTTTCAGCAGGTTTTCCTTCTCACTCTTTATTCTTTCCATGCATGATCCCCAATTTCAGCAGTCACCTGCAAGCTGATGACTCACAGAGCCTGTCTGAACCTCTCCCCTGAGCTCCGGATCATATGAGCAACTGTCTGATAGTCTTCTTCAGTTGGTTGACTCACAGACACTTGAAATACAACATGTCCCAAACTGAACTCACTTCTCAGTTCCCCATCCCATTTCCCAAAGCTCCCCTCTCTCTCCATCATCCACCCAGTCTCCTAGGCCAGGAATCTTTAAGTCATCATTTCCTCTTGCTTTTTTCTCTTCAACTCACACCTAATCGGTCCCTAAATTCTGTTGTTTCTATCTCTTAAATACTTATTGAGTCCATTCCTTTATTTCTATTCCCAAGTGGCTGCCTTAGTTTATCTGTCATTATTTCTTACCTGGACTGTTCTGATAATCTGCTAACTGGCCTCATTAGTTTACATGTTTCTAATCAAGACACTTGGTACTGCTTGGTAGAGTTAACTTTCTAAATTGCTTGTCTTAGTATGTTACTTCCTTACTTAAAATTCTTTGCTGGATCTTCATTGCCTTCAGTACAGTTTGAACAACTTAACATCTTGCATTTTACTTATATCTCAATCCCTATCATCCCCAACTCTTCAAAACCACCCCAGATTGCCTCAGTATTCCTTGTTCATACCATTATGTGACCTTTTGCATTCTACCCCCTAGAGACTATCTGTTGATCTTCCAAGTTTAATGCAAGTGTTTTCACCACTATGATTCTGTACATTTTTAAAATATCTGTATATTCTTAAAATTCATTTGTGTATTTTCTCCATCAGACTGTAAGACTTTCCCTGGAAATGACTGTGTTTTATTCATCCATGTATCTGTAATATCTTTCACAATTCCTTGCACTAAGAAGGCACTCAAAAAATATTCATTGAGTGATATCTTTATGTCTGGTTCTTGTTCATCTTTCTATATTCCACTTTACACTGTCAAATTAGTTTTCAAAAAATAATAACCTAATGTCTAATTATTCTTCACTTTAAATCTTTCAAGGGACTCTGATCACCTAAAAGATAATGTTCAAACTCCTTGGTATGGTGCCTTGGTTCCTCATAACCTGTTTTTACATATATCTTCAATATCACTTTTGGTATTTCTACATACATCTTTACCTTTTTAGCCATAGTGATCTTCTTGATATTCTTCAAATGCCTTGTGTGAATTTTCACTTCCCTTTTATATCTTGTATAATCTCATTCATCCTTCATAGTTAAGTCTAAATTTACAATCTCCATAAAAATTTTCCTGATCATTCCTTCAATATAATTCTCTTTCTCCCTAATAGCACTTGTTTTTTATACCTGTCATAGTTTGTTAAATTCAGCATCTTTATTACTTCTCTTGCAGGTTATTTCTACCATTGGAGAAATTTTTACCTTCATAAAAGTAAAAGCTCACCATATGATTAATTCATAATGCCTTGAGAACAGGGACTTAAAAGTCTCAAAACTCTTTGTTGAATAAATGCTTTTGTCCCTCACAGCATTGATCAGGACTATAGCCACACTCATTTTTTCTCACATCTAGTATGACAATTTATTCATTTCCTGATTTAACTTATACATTATTTAGTCTTACCCAAGTTTGAAGGGTATTTTTGTTTATTCTGACCATCTCTGATGGTATTATCGTCTATTGAGTTATGATTTTCTGCTTTCATGGCTGATGGCCTTTTAGTTTTTTCAATGCATCTCTTTGCTTTTTAGCGTCCTGACTTAATCACCTTCCTCTGCATTAAGCTAACAGCTCAGATCATCATGATTTAAAAAAACACCAAAGGAGAAGGGCACGAGTGATAATGCTTTGTCTCAAGGTTCTTGTTTTGTTTGTTTTGTTTTGCTTGTGGTCATCGTCATGAGGAATGTGAATTTTAGAAACACTGAACACTCTCAATAAGTAGAGATAAAGAAAAGCTGTTGCTTTCATATCCCAAAGTATAAAGGGAACATGTGGTTGCCAGATGTGATGAAACAGAACTTCAGGGCCTCACTGTCCTTTACCATGAGGTGCTTTTTACACGATGGCCCCACCCAGAGATTGAACAGGCACACGCACACACCCATCGCATTTCCAAGGCCATGTCTCTAGACTCGTGGACATACATTTTCCCCTTTGTAGTCTCAGCCACTTGAAACACAACTCTAATTTACAATAGCAGTGAGGTATTTGTGTGTTTATGCATTCGTTAGTATTTATTCAGCATTTTCAAACTTGAGTAAAATAGACAATTTCATAAAAATATATATGAGCTTCATCAGTTTTTACTTGGTTTTCTTCCCCTTAGCCATTTTGGGCTTCCAGGCCCAGGTCAGGCTCCTTTCTGCTTAGCCTGTGCCTGTCCCCAGTTTCTGTTCTCACATCCTGTACTTCAGTGCCCAGTTCTACTGTTCCTTCTGCCAGATGCATCCAGTTTTACAAATGAAATTATACATTTGAACCAGATGAGTTTGGCTTGGTGATTGGCCCTGTGCAGAGTCTACAATTTGGGTCAGACTTATGAAAAGTTTGGTGAATTTGGCAACATCTTTGAGAAGTGTGGACTGTCTTAAAACTCCAGAGAGAAACCTTCAGGATCTCAGACATTCCATCTTTTGTGGGCTTCCAGAAAAGGCCACCCTCAGCTGGCATAGACGAGAGGGCTCATTTTCAAACTATTTAAGTCATGTTGTGACTAGAAGTTGAAGTCTGGTGCAAAATCATGAACACTGAAGCGATCATTTGCACTGATCCTAGAATAAGCACTTGCTGCTTCACTTTGATTTAGACAGTCCAGAAAAATAACGTTTCTACTACTAAGTACAATTATATGGAAGAGTTTATTTAAGTCATTTGGATAACTTAGAATTATTATCACTTTCAAAATGTGAGGGGGAAAAATAGAGCAGAGTTAGCTTTTTAGAGGAGGGGGCGAGACAATGACCTGCTCCTATTTACCCATGAAAATGAATTGATAGGCTCCAAGATGGGACCCCTGTATACTTGTTCTTCTTATGGGCTTCAGTAGGAATGAGGCTTCAATTAGGAACTAAGTACTAAGGTCTAAGAATTTTTTCCATCCCAGATTTTTAAAGAATCGTAAAACAGCTTGAAAGAAAGCCTCACTCACTCACCCTGAAACCTCCACTGAAAAATAAATAATTGAAACCATTGCTGAGCATGATTAATGAAGATACATTATAATAATTTATTATACTGTTTTTGGAGGGCTGTTTTTCCTCCATTTTTTCTCATCTGTCTCCTCTATTACCTCTCCTGCTACACTGGAGACTGAGCAAGCTGCAGATGTTAAGAACATAAAGATATCAAAGAGTTAGTTTTGGCTGAGTTGGCAGCGACCACATTAACAGATCTCAGATTTTCCCTCCTTTCATGTGGCTTTTTTGTAGGTTAGACAATAAATCTACTATATGAAGTTACTACATATTTGATCCAAACATGTCGCAGTAGATAAAAGGGAGTCACTGTGGATAGGTCAGCTGGGAACTTCTAGAACAAACTCAGGTATGGCTAGAGGACCCTAGAATTTAGATGCAACTATTTCAAATCCGACAAACACATGGCTTAAGACGTTTGGAAAGTTCTTTAAAGAAATAATAGAAGGTTCTTCTTGTGCCAAATTGCCATATGCATTTTCATATAGGAGGCCATATGAAGTAATTATAATTAGTTAATGCTGGTTATATTCACCTAAATATGTCCCAAGCTTTAGGGTAAGGTGCTACCTTTTAACATTAAAGAAACTTCTAACTGTGCTATCTACATGCACTCTGTATTTGCAAATCCTTGATGGTGAAAAATGGTTAATCATAGATAAGTGGTCTAGATTTACCCTGAAACACTGTGCTAAAATAGCATGTTTCTCATTGTCAAAGCTCTTGTTTAGAAAACAGGAGTTTATTTTTGTCTTAAAAGTGTATATTTAGAGCTTTGATGTGCAGACATTAGAATCACCTGAAGAACTTTAAAAATTTTTGGTGCCCAGGCTGTACCCCAGACCGCTTAGAATACTAGGACCTGGTATGACTCAGTCAGAATTCTCATTGATATAATATAAAAGACCTGAGCACACAACTTAGAAGAAGAAAGATTTCTTTGCTCACAGTTTCTTGGAGATTCTGTGTTCAGTCCACATGAGACCAGGGTCTGAAGCTCAGGGTTTGGCAAACCATGAAGGCCAGAAGCAGAGAGAGCCAGCAAGCAAGCAAGGGGATTCAAAGGCACACGCACAGTCCCTAAGGCCACACACCAGGGACTCACCTTCTCCAGCTGCACCCACCACCCTAGTTTACCACTCAGATAAATCCATTACAGTGGATTTATGATGAAATTACAGCCCTCCTGGCTTAATTGCATCAACTCAGAACACCAATAAATGAGCTCTGCAGGGGACATTCTATATCTAACTATAACATGGTATGAAGGCATCAAGGCTTCTTCTGGCTCCCTAGATAATTCCAATATAGAGCCCAGGTTGAGAATACTAATTTGAAATAATGCTCTAGTGAAAGGAGCAAAGGTTTTGGAATCAGCCAATTCCTTAGTTGTTCATTATATTTTCAGCTATTCGTTCATTCATTCATTCATTCATTCATTCATTCAAAAATAACTAATTGTCTAATAAAAAATAAAATGTCTAATATACACCAGAATATTCAATACATGGAAAGTATTATTATAGTGATAATAATGTCTACTAATAAAAGCATTTTGTGGATGGCACTGTATGTATATACAAAACAAATGTTTTTATTAATCAAGTTGTATTTTAAATGCCTTCCTGTGCTTGGAGGTTAAGTTACATATGCTGCATCCATAAGGATGACAAAATCAAACAGACATCTCCCATCCACCTTCAAGTCTTTTTAACAATTTGTATTTCCTTTGGGGTGATTATTTCAATTACATTTTAGATATATATTATCTTTACCGGGGCATGAAATATTATCTCTACCAGCAGGTCCTGAGGGCTTGAGAGCAGAGCATCACCCTCATTCACTCCGGCATCCTTTTCCTAGAATTGTACATTTTCTCCATGATGCTAGTATTCGGCTTGTTCTCTGAAACCAATGTGATAAATAGGTTGCATTGTGTTAGCTGGGGATATTTGGGATCAAAGACATGATATCGAAGGAATTCTAAATTGTATATCCTTATGAAGGGTGTGTGTGTGTGTGTGTGTGTGTGTGTGTGTGTGTGTGTGTTTGTGTGGAGAGAGAGAGAGACAGAGATTTTCTTTTAGGGGAAACTCTGCTTGGTCGAGTTTGTTCCCTGGCTCGTGGTCTCTTGTAGTAGGCATTTTCCTGAGGTTGTCAGAAGACTGATCTTGTGGGTGGTCTGCCATACTGAATTTTGGACCTAAGATCTCAGCTTCAAGGCCCTCATCCTCCAAAATGCCAGCAGACAGTACAGTCCATCAACGCCTAATTACTTCCTAGTAGTTTGAACCCACAATCTTTTCTGGTTTGGTACCAGAATCAACTTCAGAAGGCATTGAAGAAAGAATGTCTGGAATTGGGAACCTAAATATGTGGACTTTTCTTGGGAAAGTGATTGATCAGAAGGACATTTGTTATCCTCTGTGCTCACAGATGACAACTTGGAGAAGGAGACACTTTCTAACCTCATGGCCACCATGCTTGCCTGCTGAAACTTCTGATGTGATTGTTTTTTGCTTTACCAACTACTAGTAGTTGAGGTGGAAGCTACTTTTGCAAACTGCACTTGTAGCTGAAGCTCCCACAGAGCTGTAACTATGACACATTCTAAACTAATGAGAAAAAAACCCAAACTAAGGGTAGGGAATGTTTCTGCAAATAATCTTTTAAAGCAGGGAAAATATTGTTTTTAAAAAATGATGAAATGCAACAACATCCATAGTTTTTGCCTTGTTCCAATAAATTGGTGTTCTTGTAGAATATGTCATGAAAATGGCTACTTGAAATTAGAGAATACAAATGGGCCTAAATTATTTTATTATGAGGGAACCAATCTTAACAAATTTCACATCTTAATTACTCATCACAATTTAATAGAAAAAATGCATTGAATCCTGAATCTTCAAGCAGATTTAAAGAAGAGAAATCCTTTAAGTCTGAGAGTTAATACTGATTATCCACAAATATTGTTAATTTTGAGATGTTAAACAGAGTAGGAAATGTTTAAAAAAGAAGAAGAAAGGGATCTGAAGCTTCTATAACACAGATACCAGTCAATACTTAATATTTGGATGTATTTGAAACCCAAAACCATTTTTCAACTAACAGTTTCTGGTATATGAGCTTCCTTGAGGAAACTAGAAATAAAAGTCTATTAAAGGAAGAAAGAAAGAAAACGAATGCCATACTATATCCCACTCCTCACACCAATATCTCCCTGAAGATCCAGCCTTTCTTCATTATGGTGATCAGTCAGACATTCCTAACTTGGAAACATTTTATATCCTCATAACAAATTTCTCCCAAACATAGCTGTTTTTCTTTCCCACCTTAATGTTATAGTTTGAAATAGATATACCTTCTCTGTTTTGGGATGTTTCTGATTTTCTGTTACCAATCAAATGTTGGGTCACTAATCCATATACAGTAAAAATGTAATATATTTTGTAATAAAAGTTTGCTGGGTCAAAAAGATCTTGTGTCACCCCTACTTAATGGTAAAACACCTGCATTTAAGATGGTTGTTCTAACCACATAGGTTTAAGTTAAGAACACCCAGCTTGACGTTTTAATACAAAATATCTTTTGAAAACCAGTTTTTGAAAAACATAATTAACACTATAACTGATGAGTCACAAAACAAAATGTAAGCCAGTAAAGACATAATTTTCTCTAATAGAGTGGGAAAACTTAGAGGAATATTTTTAATGGTTGGTGTTTTAAGGTTGTCCTTGGTCTTCCTCTAGATTTTATAGTGTATATTTTGTAAACTCTTTCCTCTGCTCACCCCAACCCTCGCCCACACTCAGCACTGATTTAGATGACTCGGAATGGAAAGGCTCCCCTTCCTCTAAACAGATCTTTCTAGCAGTACACACGTTTTACCAGCCTTCCACCCTAATCTGTGAGATAACTTTACTAACATGATTGATCTATGTGGTGTTCATCTTCCCCTTTTTCTTCTCTGTGATTTATGTTATATATAGGGCTGTGGCTGAGACAGCTGTAGCACCAGTGAACTGGATCCTACTTTCCATTATAAAATTCCTGTTTCTAATGGGGGTTTCAAGCTTAGTCTCTTACTGTTTGTATGAGGGCAAAATGTAGCTGACCCAAAGATATTCTAATAGCACATCCTGGGAAAGCCAAACAGCCAAAAACATCATTGGATGTTCATGTTGTTCCCTACTTTATAGAGAGGAAAGCAAATTACACCTTATATGTGATGCCATAAATGTACTTTTTTTTATTTCGCTCAAGTGTGTGTATTGGATTTTAACATGTTGATCTTTGACTTTGGTGGTTGAGATATTTTACAGTCTTCCAATGTAATCATTTAATTAAGGTATAAAAACTTAATAAAGGTAACATGGAAAGTATTAATATTAATATATAGCATTCATTGAATGCCAATGCTAGAATTGAGCAAAGCACAAAATTAGAGTGCCTGCAAGTCAGCTTAGTATATATCAGTCAGTTTTTAAAGCAGTAATAATAACAATAACAATAATAATAATAATAAGTACCCACTATGTGTCTTTGTAATCACTGCAGAATGAAACCTAACTAAAAGATTTGGTTAATTTATTTCACCAAAACCCATTACCATTGATCTATTTTAATAGTACCCAATAAGAAATATTACTTACACTATGTTCATAAATGTGCCAAAATGGACTGGAATCTTCCTGTCAAATATTATTTAAGATGGCTGGACAAACAACCCTAGCAGAAAATAATTTTGTCTTAAAAGATGACTAAAGAAAAGATTGTTTCATCCCAGGAAGTCTTTTTTTGTTTGTTTGTTTGTTTGTTTGTTTGAAGTACTGGCGATTGAACCCACGGGCACTCTACCACTGAGTTACATCCCCAGCCCCTTTTTTTTGTGGCTTGATTTTTTTTAATTAGACAAATTGATAAGATCATTTTATATAAACTAAATAAATGAGATAGAAATATGACTTGTATAACATCTTACATAAAATATCTTCATTAATAAACAAAAATAGAAAACGCCAACTAAACAGACTAATGAGAAAAAAAGAAAAGAAAAATTAACAAATCTTATGTAATTTTAAAAATTATTCCCCTAGGACATTTGAAAATAATTATTTCACATGATATTCATAAATGCCTATCTTCAAAATACTTTAGATTGTTTGCTATTTAAACAAGATTATTAGTTTTCCAATACCACCAATATTTCCAATCCCCAGCCCTTTTTGTTTGTTTTGTTTTGTTTTTTAAATAGTACTGCTAAATTTCCCAGGCTGGTCTTGAACTTGCAATCCTTCTGCCTCAACCCCCCGCCCCCATAGCTGGGATTATAGGCCTGGGCCACCACACCCATCCGGGTTAAGTTTTTTAATGTGAGTAGTTGTAGGTTACTCTACAACCCCTAGCAGAAGCAGTGTGAGCAACAGGTTGATCTTGAGTTCTTCAGTGATTCCCTGGCCATGCATCCACAAAGAGGGAAAGCTGTTCTTGCAAACACCTTCTGTACTTTTAAAGTCTCATCCCTTCTCCTTTTTTCCACTGTGACCAAATTTATCCAAAAAACACACAAACTATAACAAAACTAGAACAGTCTAGGTGTGCTGCCTATTTTTCTTCATTACTCGCTCTTCTTAGGTGATAATCACCCCCACTACTCACGGGCAACCATCCTCCCAAGGATCTCTTTTAACTCTTAATTGCCAAAGCGTTTGAAAGGCTTTGACTCTGATCTTGTTTTCATGCAAAATATGAAATCATTGGTGCTCTGCAACAGGAGCATTGTCAAATAGCCCCTCTTTTATTAATTTCTCTTTCCAAGGTTTTGTGACCCTAAGATCTCCTTTTCAGCCTCTTTTAATTTCTGGTACTTCCTCCTTCTCTTTTTCCATCCCCTAAATGGAAGAATTTTCCACAGATTCTATTCTTGCTATAGTTTTCTTTCTCTCCAGAGACTCCCTTAATTCTTGACTCGCTGCAGGAATGTGACCATGAGTTTTGGTCTGCTGCTTCTGTGACCACTGCCTGTTCTCTTCTCCCCCCCTTTTCCAGCTACACTGGTCCTCTGGCTATTCCTCATATTTTCCAGGCCTACTCCAGAGGTTTGGCATTTGATGTTCTCTATACATAAACTGTTCTTCCTCAAGTATCTGAGTGGCTCGTTTCCTCATTTCCTTCAGGTCTCTGTTCAACTATTGCTGTATATGTGAGACTTTCACAGACCAACCAAATAGGAATTCCTACTGGTTACACTCACCTTCCTGTTACATGTTCCTCTTAACATAATTGGATATGTTATAACTTTTACGTGTATCATCTGCTTCCCCATCCTATAATGTGCACTCCATAAAACCAGGGATCTTTATCTGTTTTGTTCACTGCTAAATCCTCAATGCTTAAAATTATGGCTGGCACACAGAAGGCACTCAGTAAATATTTGTTGAATAGTGAATGATCATTAGCAGACCTACAGTGTGGTTAGAGAGAGACCTTTTCATTTTCTCAAAATTCTTACGTGCGATTGTCTTTCATCTCACCTGTGGGATGATGGCAATGAGGCATCTTCTTGGGTCACCTTTTAGACCATGACAGAGGATCTGTCAACGCATCTCTCTCAGTTTTTCCTCCAGAGAATGTGCTGGAGAAGTAAAAATCAAAACAACAACAACAAAAACAACAGAATTTGATTCCAGGATCTAGAAAACCCATTTCAGGTACAAAAAAAATTAGTTATACATCACATCAATCTTGAATTCAACTTAATTACTTCATGTCATCAAAATTTGTGCCATATGGACACGGCCAAACACAGCTCTTTGAGGAAGACTGTAGAATGTGGAGGCCAAATAAGATTTTAAAATTCCATGGTCTTGGCAGGTCATTTGCCTATAACCAAATAATATGTCACTACAAATCACAAATGTTATTTTGATTTTTCAGTATATTCATATTGGGCTCTTCTTAAGACCAGAATATAGTCTCTCCATTTTTTTATGTCTATAGGTCCATAAATCCCATTAACTTTTTAAAAAGATATTTTAAAAATGTCCTGTAAAAGCCTTTGTGCTAACAAAACCAAGATTTTTCATACCTCAGAAAATTTGTTCTTTATAAAAATCAGAACTCTCTGAAATCTGGTTAATTTGTAGAACACTAGCTTCCTCTCAATAAAGCAAATGTCTCAGTGAGTTCAAAGTGAAATGTCAGGGCACAATATTGTACAACCATTTCAGAAAAGGCTTTCCTTCAAAATACTTTAAGAAAATTTGTCTAGACATGTCTTCTTTGCTTTGTGTGAAATTAATAGCTAAAAAGGAAATCTGTGAATAGTTTCAAATGCACACTTCAACATTGTTGAATAACTTAATAAAGATGCATTTCATTCCTGGCTTACCAAATATGATTTTTGACAATATTTCCAACAGTCAAGATGGTTTCTACAGTGGAGCATGCCACATTATATAGTAATAATGGTACCCTAGTAGAGAACTGCAGATGCTCTTTGAAGACATGTGATAGTTGGTCTGGTTTGTCAACTTGACTCACTCAAGATCATGTGACTTTGGTTGTGTAGCAGCAGATTGAACCGGAAGTCCTGCCCTAAATGTGGGCAGCAGGGTTCTGATAGGTGCAGGACTTGGATAAAAGAAGGAGAAAGCCACGTAGAAGCTGCCGCGACTCTTCCCGAAGAGAATGCATCTGCTTTCGTCTTAGATCGTCGGTCTGCAATTTTGCCGTTTCCTTGAGGAGCTTCCTGATCTTCTGCTCTCGTCTGGGATCATCAGTCTCCAGCCTTTGAACTGAGGCTTCGCCGTCATTTCTCCGAGGAGCTTCCTTGTCTTCACATCTTGGACTGGACTGAATTGGTGGTTGCTTCGATCCTGGGGCTCCAGCTCTTGGACCGCCCGACCGGCTGCTGATTCCTCTGACTCTTCACATGCAGTCAGAACTTGGGATTACATTGTGGGCTGATCTGATAAATCCCCTTTTCATATGCTCATTCTGTGAATTCTGTTGATCTGATGAACCCTGACCAATACAAGACATTAACTGCTCAAGCCATCTATTAAGTATCGGAAAATAAGATCATACAGGTGTCCTCTGAGATCCTTAATGGGGCAGAAAAAATATTTTCTAATAGAGAAAATGTTCTAAATCAAAACAAAGGTCTCAGCCTCTCCCTTAATAGCAAAGAAAACTCTTTACCTGAGCAACAGTCAGATGAAATAGCACTGGTCTGTGTGACATGGGCACACACATGATGAGAAAAGTAGACAGACTCCTCACTGAAACTCTACACAGTGTCTCAGATACTCCTTGTGTGTGTGTGTGTGTGTGTGTGTGTGTGTGTGTGTGTGTTAGTTACTGCGGGTTGAACCCAGGGGCATTCTACCTCTGAACTACACTCCTAGCCCTTTTTATTTTTTGTTTTGAAACAGGATCTTGCTAGGTTACTGAGAGTCTCCCTAAATTGATGAGGCTGGCCTGGAACCTGCGATCCTCCCGTCTCAGCCTCCCAAATACTGGGATTACAGGCATTCACAACCAGGCCTGGCTTACTCTTAAATATTTTATTGTATTCAGTCCTTAAAAACAACCCTGACTGAATGTAAATTAGTGTAGCCACTATGGAAATCTGTATGGAAGTTCCTCAAAACACTGCAAATAGAGCTACCATATGATCTAGCTCTACCACTCCTTAGTATCTATCCAAAAGAATTAATGATATTAAAGATAGCCTACGTTAGAGATACATCCTTACCCACATATATCACAGCACAATTAATAATATCCAAGTTGTGGAATCAGGCTAAGTGTTCATCAACAAATGAATAAAGAAAATGTGGTACTTATACACAATGGAGTTTTATTCAACAATGAAGAAGAATAAAATTATGTCATTTTCACCAAAATGATTGGAACTGGAGATGATCATGTTAAGCAAATTGGCCAAGACTCAGAAAGAGAAGTATCCTATTTTCTCTCATATGTGGAAGTTAATGGAGGTTTGGGGGCATCATGAAAGTATAAGGGAGACCAAAAGGGTAGAAGAAGGGAGGCAGGGGATGGGGTAAAGGTAAGGGGAGGTATTAGGAATGAGATCGATTGAATTATATGTATGTAGCAACATGCCACAACAAAATCCATCATCCTATATAGTGTGCACCAATTAGAAAAACAACCCTATCAGATAGGTATAATTATCTCTATATCACCAATTAGAAAACTCATTATAAGAGATTCAGGGACCCATGGCCAAACTGCTAGCTGAACCCAGGTGTTAGTCAGCTTTTCATCACTGTGACCAGAATACCTGACAACAACAACTTAGAAGAAGAAAAATTTATTTTGACTCAGAGGTTCATTCTGTGGTTGTCTGGGCCCCAAGGCAGAAATATCACAGCATTAGGGCATGGCAGAAGAAAGTTTCTCAGCTCATAGCATCAGGGAAGCAGAGAAGAAGGGCCAGATATAGTCCTCCAGGTCACATCCCTAGTGACCCATCCCCCCAGCCGTGCTCCGCCCCTGAACCTTGCTGTATGGGAGACCATGCTTTCAACACATGAGTTTTTGGGGGGACATCCCAGATTCAAACCAGAACACCAGGTCTTGTGACTCCATGGCCAATGTTTTTTTCACTGAATTGCATCCATTATCCCCTGAGTTTTTCTAATCATCTGTGATGCAGAAATGGTATTCACAATCCCTTGGTCAAAAAATACTACTGACAAGTGCCACAGATGCCAGTATTCCACCCATATCAGAAACATTCTACAGAAACTCTTGCATTGTCTATGCCTGTTCCAGATCCTATGGCTAATGGGTAACACATTACCCACACAATAAAACCACTGCATAAAACAACCATTCATGATGCTCATGGATTCTGCAGATCAGGAGTTTAAAACAGGCATAGCAGGAACAGAATGGCCCCTAACACGTGATTTCTGGGGTATGAGATGGAAGTTGAGGGATAGAATCATTGGAAGTCCTACCTTCTTCATTTCTGAGATTGACCCTATCTTCGACCTTGGTGGGGCCGGGCTTCCTCATTACAAGTACCTGAGTTCTGAGAGCAAGACCAGCCTGAGAAAAGAAGTCAGGATCAGGGGGTGTTACACCATCTTGAACCTAGCCTGGGAATTCCTGTGTGGTCACTTTTGCTGCCTTCTAGTCATTAGAAAAGAAACATTAAGATGAGCCAGCATTTAAGGGAATGAGAATTAGACTCCTAATGTAGGAAGAATATTGAAGAATTTGTGGAAATGCTTTCAAATTACCACAGCGCCCCTCCCCAGCTTTGGAGTGCTTTTTTTTCAAGAGCTGCCCCTGTGACTCTTTCTTGGAGTACTGCCCTTAAGTAGAGCCACTCTGTTCCTAGGCTGCCAGCACAGGAAGCCAGAGTGCATGGAAGCTGGCAAGGGGAAGCCCTTTCCACAGGACAGGATGTAAATCACAACCCTGCAGAATTAGAATGAAGCACCCTTCCACTGAACATTGCTCCCAAACACACCTTGCTTTGTTTCTTTTCCTTCTTTGTCTTCTAGGAGAATGTCCTTCAGAAATCTTTAGGCATGGATTTTTATTTCACAGTCCTCTTCAGGGGCACCCAACCCATGACAAGGGTGACAGGCACATCTACATAATGAATTTATGTTTCTTTTTAAGAATATTTTTAATCGACCACTGGCTTTTCTCAGCTCCAGGCTGGGAAAGTGACTTCTACTTCTTACTCAACCAGGATCCCCTTTACTCTAGCTTCTCTTTAAATTCTGCTAATGAGCAGCACCAGTAGGAAAATCAAGAGAGCAAAAGGTTGGTGGTGTTTAATCCTCTTGTTCTTTCCCTGTCTTGCCACAGTTATGACAGATGCTATGTCCGTAAGGCCACAGCTCATAAGTTTAAATATGATCTGCCCCCACTAAAACTCATATTGAGGCCTGGTCTTCAGTGTAAAATAGTAACATTTGGGTATAAAAGTTTTCTCTTGCTTATGTTTCTTTTTGAGAATATTTTTAATCTACTGCTGGCTTTTATACTTTCATTTTTCTTTTTTTAAAGTATAAATAATTAGTATGGGATATCATTCCTCTACAGTTTACATTATGTTGATCAATACTAGGGTGAGTATATAAATTTATGTCGCAAGTAAGTATTGTTAATATTAAATTCTATAATATTTGAAACATTTATTAACAAGTAACTTTTATTCAATTGGTAGTACTATGAAATAGTTCTATTTAAAAACTATTTCCAAAAACAAGGTTCTAGCTCAAAAAGGTAAATACCTATGAACATTAAAGAAAAAAATTATGTTTCTATTTTTTTTAATTATTTTTTTATTTTATTAGTGTATTGCAATCATACATCTGAAGGATTTCAGGGTGGTTGACATATACATGCACTCATCAGTCAAT
Source organism: Glis glis (assembly GCA_004027185.1). NCBI lineage: Eukaryota > Metazoa > Chordata > Mammalia > Rodentia > Gliridae > Glis > Glis glis. The sequence goes on along the minus strand of PVJS01019886.1, from coordinate 8,580 downwards.
TAGCCCTCCCCAATTCCCACTCCCCTGCCTCCCCCTCCCTCCTTCCTGTTTTCAGCATAGTAGTTGACTTTGATATCTGTGTAAGTCCATCCTGTGCACCAGTTTGTTTCCCTCTCCTTCCCTCCCACCTCCCCCAGTTAGTTTACCTTCTTCGCTCATCTGAGGTTTTCTCTCTTTGTCTGGAGTCCCTCATGTGTGGTGTCGTGGCTCATCCTACCATGACCTCAGCACTGGGGTTCTCCAGGGTGGGGCTGGGGGCTCACCTGCTCCACATCCTCAGCACCAGGGGCTCTCCAGGGGCAGGGCCAAGGGCTTGCCCGCCCCACATCCCCAGCGCTGGGGGAAGGGGTTTTCCGGAAGTGGGGCCAAGGGCTTGCCCACCCCGCATCCCCAGAGCCGGTGGGTCTCCGGGGGCAAGGCCAAGTGCTCACCCACCCCGCATCCCCAGCGCTGGGGAAGGGGTTCTCCGGGGGTGGGGCCAAGGGCTCGCCCACCCCGTGTCCCCAACGCTGGGGGTCTCTGGGGGTGGGGCCGAGGGCTCACCTGCACTGCATCCCCAGCGCCAGGGGAGGGGTTCCCAGGGAGTGGGGCCAAGGGCTCACCCACCCCATTCACCAGCACTGGGAGGAGAGGTTCTCTGGGGGCAGGACCGAGGGTTTGCTCACCCCACGTCCCCTGCACTGGGGGTCTCCAGGGTGGGGCTGAGGACTCGCCTGCACTCCATACTCAGTGCCAGGGGGAGGGGTTTTCTGGGGGCGGGACCGAGGGATCGCCTGCCCCATGTCCCCAGTTCTGGGGGTTCTCTGGGGGCGGGGCCAAGGGCTGGCCTGCCCTGCGTCTCCAGCACCAGGGGGAGGAGTTCTCTGGGGGTGGGGTCAAGGGCTCGCCCATCCCGCGTCCCCCACACCAGGGGGAGGGGTTCTTTGGGGACGGGGCTGAGGGTTCACCCGCCTCGCGTCCCCAGTGCGGGGGGTGTGTCTCTGGGGGCGGGGCCGGGGGCTGACCCTTCCATGTTCTCAGTGCTGGGCCGCTGGGGAGGAGGCCATATCTCATCTACCTATGTACTCCATTCTGGGGTGTTCCAGGACAGTGTTGGGCCTCTCTTGGGGGCCATTGCTCACCAGCTCGTGTTCTCAGAGTTGGGCTGCTCCTGTGTATGGCCACCTCTTCTTTGTCTCTCCTCATCACACTCGTTGCAGGAGCAGAGGCTCACGGCCCATCCCATGAAACCATCGTTGTAGGTGCGAGTCTGGATTGACTTGGGCTTCATCATGTTCCAGAGTTGATAGGTTTCAATGGTGGTCTATAGTAGCTGTTTTCACAAGGATCTGCTGTCTCTTTGCTGTTGGTCTCCGGGAGTCGTGGTGTATGCATGGCCCCGCATAGATGGTGCCTTTGCCTTTGCTCTCCACTTACCAGGTGAAATGCGTGGAGTTTTGTTTATCCCCCTACTCTGTCCGCTGCCTCGCACTCCACTGCTTTTCGGCTCTCTTTGTTTTGTTGAGTTTTGGCTGCCCAACTTTCTTGTTAAGAAGCAGATTTCCCACCAACTGAGTTCCTAGTTTCGGAGTGCCAGTGACATGCTGCCTCCCTTTATCTTACTCACCTGTGTTCTCGTTGCTGGACGGCTCTGGGGGGCCATGCCATTTCTGTCCATGTCCTCAGTGCTGTGGTGTTCTCCACCGGTGCTAGGCTACTCCAGGGGGGCTGTGTTTCACCAGCTCATTTTCTCGGTGTTGGGCTGCTCCTGCTCCTGGCTGCTTCATCTGTGTCTCTGCACATCACTTTCTTTGTGGGGGCTGAGGCTCACGTCCCACCCTTTGCGGTTGTCGCCGTTGTAGGTGTGGATCTGGTTCGACTTAGGCTTCATCATGGTCTGAAGTCGACTGTTTTCAATGGTGGACTATAATTGCTGGTTTCACATCAATCAGCTGTTTCTTTGCTGGAGGATTCTGGGGGCTGCGGTGCTGGCGTGGCTCACCCAAGATGGCGCCTTTGTCTCTGCTCTCCACTTACCAGGTGAAATGCTTTGAGCTCCCTACCGCCCTCTGCTCTTTCCACTGCCTCGCATTCCACTGCACTTTGATTCTCATTGTTTTGTTGAGTTTTGGCTGCCCTACTTTTCTTTCCTTTTCAAGAAGCAGTCTTCCTGCTGGCCAAGCTCTGACTCTTAGAGTGCTGGCGACACGCTGCCTCTCGCTATCCCACCATCTTGGTTCTCTATGTTTCTATTATTTGTCTGGTATCAAAAAATAATGAGCATAATAATTGTTCTCGATTCATTTTGTATATTGTAATAAGTTTCTTAGCCCAGTCAATATCCATTACTGTGTCCCTGATTTTTTATGTGAAATATGTTTTATAGACTTATTATTTTTTAACTTTTTCACAAATTGCCTGAATACTTCAAAACTGTATTTTTGGTTATAAATCTGAAATTGTTGAGCTCCTGACTTGACTCTTACATTTTAATGTAAATACTGATAATAAACTTCATTAAAATATTTAAAAATCTGAGACAAATGCTCAATCAGGAGGGATGCTAGAACAAACAGTATGAACTAAGGCTGTCCCAAGAAAACTAAGGCTAATAGCCATAATTAGAATTCACTAGAAGGTATAATTTATCAAATTGATGATTATCGAAGATGGCAAACACAATATTTTTTACTCTGTTACCATGTCCAGACTTTAAATCTTGTTACTGAAATCACTGTAACTTTAATTTTTTGTGGCTTTTTAATTATTATTTTAATTGTACAAATTTATGAATTATAGTGTGATATTTTGACACATATATACAATGTATAATGATTGAATCAGAGTAATTAACATTTCCAGCTCCTTAAACATTTTAAAAAATTTTATCAATATTTTTTATCAAATTTTGTATCAATATTTATCAAATTTTTATCAATATTTATCAAAATTTATGTGCATGTATACAATGTGTACTGACCAAATCAAGGTAATTAACATTTCTATCTCTTTATCATTACTCTGTGTTTGGAATCTTCCAGTTCCTCTCTTGTGATTATTCATAAAATATATAATAGGTATTTGTGAACTATAGTCACCCCACTCTGCCACAGTCACTAGAACTCATTACTTCTATCTGTGTTTTGGTACACATTACCCAGCCTGCCTCTCTCTCCTCTTTCTCCAACCCCTTCCAGTCTGTAGTAATCACTATTATACATTTCAATCAATATTTTTAAACATCCACATATGAGAGAGAATGTGTGATTTTTATCTTTCTGTGTCTGACTCATTTCACTTAACATAATATCTTATAGTTCCATCCATTTTACTGCAAATGATAGAATATTCTTTTTATGGTTGAATAAGAGCCAATTGTGTATATGAATATATATGTATATCATTTTCTTTATGTGTTCATCTGTTGAAAGGCACCTAGATTGATCCTATATCTTAGCTACTGTGAATAGTGCCTCAATAAATAGGGGCATGCAGGTGTCTCTGATATGCTGATATAATTTCCTTTGGATATATACCCAGAAGTAGGATAGCCGGATCAGATGGTAATTCTAGTTTTACTTTTTTGAGGATCCTCCATACTGTTCTCCATAATGGCTGCACTAATTTACATTCCATCAACAGGGTATAAGAATTCCCTTTTTTTCTTTTTTCTATGTCCTCTCCAGCATTTGTTATTTTTTTTATAATAGCCATTTTAACTGGGGTGAGATGATATCTCACTGTAGTTTTGACTTGCATTTACCTGACATCTAATGAAATTGAACATTTTTTCATAAATTTTTTGGCTATTTGAATTTCTTCTTTTGAGAAATGTCTATTCAGATCCTTTGTCCATTTTTAATCAAGATATTTGTTTCTTTGCTATTGAATTTTTAAAGTTTCTTACTTATTTTGGATAATAAACCATTGTCAAATGAATAGTTTGCCAAAAAACAAAAACCCAAAAAAATCCCATTCTGTAGGTTGTCTCTTCACTCTATTTTTTTTTAATGTCTTTTTTTCTTTTATTTTGGTACTGGAGATTAAACCCAGGGGCATTCTACCTCTAAGCTACACCCCAGACCTTTTTGTTTTATTGTACTTTATTGTGAAACAGGGTCTCCCTAAGTTTCTGAGAGTTTTACTAAGCTGCTGAGGCTGACTTTGACCCTGTGATCCTCCTGTCTCAGTCTCCCAAGTACTGGCATTACAGGCATGTGCCACCAAGCCCAGCTTTTTATATCTTAATATACTGTTGTTGGTGCATTGTAGTCTCACATCATAATGAAGTTCAGAATGATAAAGACATACATATACACAGCACTTGGTGAGATTCCCCTCAGCTCCCTCTTCACTCCCTCCTCTTCCCCATGCATGATATGATATTGAGATTGGCATTGGTAATTTCATATGTGCACTTAAAATCAATTACCCTCTGTAATTATCCCTCCCCACCACCACAAACCTCCACCAGATACCCCTGCCTCCCCCATTGCTCCACTGGGGTTTTTCCTCCTTTATCTAAAGTTCCTCTTGTATCCCAATTATTCCCTAACTTCCATATATGAGAGAAAATATATGACCCTTCAATTTCTGTGACTGGCTAATTTCATTTGACATAATGTTCTCTAGGTCCATCCATTTTCCTGCAAATGATGTAATTTTGTTCTTTATTGCTGAGTAGAATTCCACTGTGTGTATATCCCATAATTTTAATCGATTCATCTGTTGATGGACACCTAGGCTGGTTCCATGATTTGGCTATTGTGAATTGTGCTGCTATAAACATGGGGATGCGTGTATCACTATAATATTCTGATTTCAGTTCTTTTGGAAAGATACTCAAGAGGAAAACAGATGGACCATATGGTAGTTTCATTCCCAGTTTTCTGAGGAACCTCCACACTGAACTCCATAGTGGCTGCACTAATTTGCAATCCCACCAACAGCGTATAAGCATTCCTATTTCCCCACATCCTTACCAGTATTTATTCTTGTTTGTATTCTTGATAATTGCCATTCTAATTGGGGTTAGATGGAATCTCAGTGTAGTTTTGATTTGCATCTCCCTGATTGCTAATGATGTTGAATATTTTTTCATATATTTATTGGCCATTTATATTTCTTCTTTTGTGAAGTGTCTATTTAGTTCAGTTGCCCATTTCTTGAATGGATTGGTTGGTTTTTTAGTGTTATTTTTAAGTTCTTTGTATGTTCCAGATATTAGTACTCTATCAGAGGAGTAGCTGGCAAAGATCTTCTCCCATTCTGTCGACTCTTAACATTCTTGATAGTTTTCTTTGCTACACAGAAGCTTTTTAACTTAATATCATCCCATTTATTAATTCTCATTTTAATTCTGTGCCTTGGGGGTCTTATTGAGGAAGTTTCTACCAGTGCCTATATGTTAGAACATTGGTCATATGCCCTCCTCTAGTAGTTTCAACGTCTCTGGTCTAGCTTCCATGTCTCTGATCCATCTTGAGTTGACTCTTATGCAAGGCGAGAGGTTGGGATTTAATTCCATTTTTCTACAAATGGACAACTAGTTTTCCCATCACTATTTGTTGAAAAGATTTTCTTTTATCCAGCTATATTTTTGGCACTTTTTTCAAAATCAACTGGTTATAAATGTGTAGACTGAGAACAAAATAACAGCATTTGCAAGAAAATGGAAAGATCTGGAGAACATTATGTTAAGTGAGATTAGCCAATCACAAAAAAAGAAGGGACATATGTTTTCATTAATATGCATAACTTAGGGAGTAGTGGGGACACAAAAGGGACTCCAATGACAACGGAGAACCCTCAGTGGTGCAAGGGAAGGGGTACAAGGGATGGGGAAGGGGAAGAAAGTAGTGAATCTATGGAATTACTGTCATAAACAATGTGTATATATGAGATTATACCAACATCATTCTCAGTGCTACATGCAGGGGGGAGGCGGGGTGGAGGCGGGGGAAGGGACACCAAGAGCTGTATGCATGTATGTTAACACCAAACTGATACTCATTGTGATGTGAGACTACAATGCACCAATAAAAACATAAAAATAAATAAATAAATAAATGTGTAGGTTGTTTCTGTTATCTTTCATTCTGTTCCATTGATCTATGTGTCTGTTTTTGTGCCAATGCTATACCTTTTTAGTTACTGTACCTCTAATTTCAAGTCAGGCATTGTGATGCCTCCCATATGGTTCTTATTACTGAAAATTGCTTTAGCTATTCTGGGTCTTTTTTTTCATATAAATTTTAGGACTGATTTTTCAAGATCTGTGGAGAATAACATTGGTATTTTAATAGGATTGCATTGAATCTGTGTATCACTTTTGGTTGACTAGCCATTTTGATAATATTTATGCTGCATATTCAAGAGCATAGGAGCTCTTTCTATCTTTTAAAATCTTCTTCAACTTATTTCTTTAGTGTTCCATTATTTTTTATTGTAGAGGTCTTTTACCTCCTTGGTTAGATTTATTCCTTGGTATTTTATTATTTTGTCCTTTGCTATACAGAAGTCTCTTAGATTGGCATAATCCCATTTGTCTATTTTTGCTTGTGTTTCTTTTGCTGTAAGGTCTTATCCAAAAAATCGTTGCCTAATAATGTCCCAAAGTGTTTCTCTTATGCTTACCTCTAGTAGTTCTATAGTTTCATGTCTTACATTTGGTCTTTGATCTATTTTGAGTTTATTTTTGTTCTTTGTTTACTATTATAATGTTGCTCATTAATGTTTGACTAGATATATTTGAAAAAATGGAACAAATAATGATAGAGTGTGCCAATTTGGGCATAGATTCCCCCAAATTTGGTGTCTAGAGGTTTTATATCTTTATACAAAAGGACCTCTTTGACCTTGTGTGTTGGGAATTGAGAGCTCAATCAGTTCCCAATAGACATGCCAATCAAATATGCCAAGGTCTTATGCCCTCTAAATTTCTGTGTCCATTTTTCTATTCTGCAGTAATTTGTGATTTGAATTGTCAACATCAATATTTTTAGAATATGAAATTTCTCAAATCACAGATGTGACCTTAAAATCAATTAATGAAAAATAATATTTTCCACTCATTTTGGATTTAGTCTGGCTCCAAATCTTATGATAGGTTTTGGAAGACAAACCATATGCTACACATTATTGGATTCTTTGAATCTGGACTCAGGTTAAATCACTGGTATTTAGGATAAACACATCCAGTTCTTCTAACTTCTACAAATATTCTCTTCAAATCCCAGGAATTTATACTCAGTTTATTATATTTATATTCATCCTGACCTCTTTTGCCAATTGTCTTTTCCATTTCTAATATTTCTCACACTACCTGTCTAAGAACACAGACGTTAGTGATTTATTCAAGAAAATCTACTCAGAACTGTTCCTATGGAACAAATAACCATGAAGACCAAAGAAAACGAAAACAGAATGCAAAAATAGAGTTTTCTTAAATCATTTTCAGACCTAATTTTTATTGGTTTTATTGACTCATATTCAATGTGTGGGTTTGACTCAGGACACACAAGCCAGTGGTTATTTTTGTGATTTGTATGATAGGGAGAGAGAAGACACAATCAATTCTTTTGATGCTATTTACTACATAATGCACACCTGAAGATAAAAATGGGGACAGGTATGGATATGGGGTGGAGGTGAAGAAGAAGAAGAAGAAAAGACAATATTAAAATGGAAAATGAAAAGAATTTCCTTTTTTTACAAAACAAAGGACAAGAATCTTACATAATTTTACTAACAACTTTCAAGTGGGAAGAAATTTTTAGAGATACCAGAGAGTACAAATATTTCCCCTTTTCTTACATATTTATTTGAGATACCCAAAATCACATTTTTAAAGAATCATTCACCAATCTATGCAACTTGGGGTTTCCTAAAATGTCAGTGGCAAGTGCTCTTCAGAGACTAGCTCTCCACATCTCAACAACCAACATGGGAATGCGGTTCAGCTTTCCTGCAGTTCCAACCATAGCTGAAACTGCTAGAATAAAAAGTACTAGATCTGGAATACTAAAGGTCAAACAAAGAAGAGTTGATTTCTGCTTATCTCACAGCCTCTTGAACTTGGTCAGTATATAGATTCACCATCACTTGCCTCTCACTACCATAGGAATAATTTCTATAGATATGTTTCAGCTTCTGAGAACAAGATGCTGAGTGGATAAGCATAAACTAAATTTTTAGCAGAGAAGAGGAGGGGGATATCAAAAGGTAGAGAAGAGAAGTTTCCAAAGATAAAGTTGGCTACCTTCTAAATTTTCCATAAAGACTCATCATCAGGCTCCGTGGGCTGCTTACCCTAGTATGAAGCCATGGTGATAAAATAGATCCTCCAGTGATTGGTTTGGACTATTTTAGTTGTATGTGATTGTATCTTTGATTTTTCACACTCCCAGATTCTGAATGATATAGTTTTCTGTAGTGAAGAGATTTTAGCATCTGAATTTTTGGCATCAAAGTTCACATGATGGCTTCTGCTCCAGGATGGAGTTCTTGGTATTAGAATATAATTATATTTTAGCCGGGCGTGGTGGCGCACGCTTGTAATCCCAGTACTATGGGAGGCGAAGACCAGAGGATCCGGGTTCG
>PVJS01019885.1:0-33221 GCA_004027185.1 Glis glis | reverse complement strand
GGGTCTCACGAAGTTGCAGAGGGCCTCACTAAGTAGAGAGAGAGAGAGACAGGGAAAGAGAGAGAGAGAGAGAGAAAGAGAGAGCTGAGGCTGGCCGCGAACCCAGATCCTCCGGTCTACGCCTCCCAAAGTACTGGGATTACAAGCATGTGCCACCACGCCCGGCCTGTACAGGGAATTTTTAAAACTAACATTTAATCCAGATATTCAAGGACTCATTTCAAGTTTGATCAATCAGTTATTTTCAGAATTAGGACCAGAACTCAGGACCAAATAGCTAGTTGCTATCCCTGGTTCTTCCTGGTTCATATCCTGTGCAAGCATGGCCTCTGCTTGATTGCTAGGACGTGTCTCCTAGAGTTGTGTGAATAAATACATAAAGATCTCCACAGGGTAGTTTGCAGCAGATCTCGAGGACCCACAAATAAAAAGGAGCTTTCCTCATCCATTCCTGCTGTTTTGCTGAGAACAGATTAGAAAATCTCCACATTTCATACTCATAGCATCCCAAGATTCTTCCTGTGTGATTTCACTGGATTTCAGGTTAACTCTGGTGCCATACCAAATCCAGACTCATGTTACTGTCTTCCTGTTTTGTAGGAAAATATACCTAAAAATGGTCCTTGTAACTTTGGAAGCAGAGAATGACTGTAGCTATGTCCTCTAAACTACTAACAATTATAGTATTTCAAAAAGGGTAACATTTCAGCTTCTTCCGATGAGTTTAAAAGCCAATAACTTATGCATCTCAATTAAGGTTGGCAAAGAACTTGAAAAGCCAAATAAATATATATCTGGAGAAGAATTCTAAATAAAAATCTGATGATACATAGAAAATATTGAAAACAATCTTAAGAATATTTTGAAATATATTTATTAACATGTGTGAGAATATTCATCTTCTATATGAAATATTTATTCAAAGATATCACTACCAACCTCACTAACATGTGTGGAAAGGGATAAATGGGGAGTGGAGGGGATATGGAGGGAAATACACCTGATATACACGTGAATTAATGTATCACTTTGAATCCCACTATGATATATAAGTACAATGCACCAATAGAAGTTTAAAAATAAATAAAATACATATTCAGAGTATTCTTACTCCATGTTATAGCATGAATATCTATCTGTTCACAATGATAGATATAAAGAGATACATGTACAATTGTTTCTCATTACTTATGGTGGTTATGTTCTATAAAGTCCCCGCAAGCACTCAATTAGCAAACACTAAACCATATTCCCAGGGGAATATCTCATACTCATCTCACATAGGTTATAACCTTAAATCAAAAAAGAAAAACAACTTCATTCTGGAAAATTCTATTTCCTTTATTTTCCAAAGAGAAAACAACATCAGAAGTGTGCAGTGGCTTCAGGAGGGCTGCTCCCCAGAGTTGGGATTCAAACTCTGTCCAGCCTTCCTTTGCTGTGTTGCCCCCCCACCCTGTTCTTGCACCTCTGGCCATCTTTGTATGAGAAGTGGGACAGTAAAGCCTTTTCCCGTGTCACTTGGGAGTTTGTGCCCTAGCTGACCCAAATGCTCTCATTGTTCTGCACATGTGTCTGCAACGGACCGAAAAAGTCCTGGCAGTACTGATTTTCTGGTTATAAGTACATTCCAGTAATTAGCTAAGATTCTGCAGAAACTGAATCTATGAACAATGATGATTGTTCATAGATTGACAATGTATATTGTCAATGTATATTGACTTGGGTCAGTAAACCCAAGTCAGGAAAATATTGTGCTTTGAAAGATGTAAATACACAAAAATGTCAAAATTTATCATAAATATGGAATTACAGATAAATCTGTTAATTATTGATCCTTCATTTTCTAAATGTACTAATTATAAGAAATGTACTAATTATAAGATAATGTTTTAATAAAACAGCTATTGTGGTATTCTCTGCTACAGGAAAAAACTGAAACATGATTAGAGACATCCAGATTTTTAAATGTATTTTTTTAAATTTTAGATAAAAGCTAGTATTGAATTATCTATATTGGAATATTCACATTAAATTACACAGTATGGCTATCCAAAATTTTTAACTTCATGTTATATAGAAGGAACTCTAAAAGTAAATTAAGAAAATATATTGTAATTACTTTAACTGAATATCTTTATATTTCTGTTCTCTGTTTTAGAGTGTGTGTGTGTGTGTGTGTGTGTGTGTGTGTGTGTGTCTTTCACCATCAGGGAAAGGCATAATTTAGATAGGAAAGAGGAAAATGAATAAGAAAAAGAATCCACAAGTAGCATTCCAACAATACATTTAATTTTTATTCTAATGTTCTAAGCAATATATGGAAATGACTTCTTTTTGCAGAAGCAATTTCCTCTTTGGCCCAATAAAAGTAAAAAAAAAAATTCCGTATTCTCAAATCCATTTCAAACTTCAAAGGACAGAACAGCCTTGGCATTGGCATGGTTCTTGGGAGCAGTTGGGTAAATTGACTACATAATGAGTCCTTGGCTGTCCCTAACCAAAACTTTGTTGGACAGGTTCATTTACAATCCTCAAACAGAATGACCTTCCATCTGGCTTAATGGCCCCTGGATTGTTGCAAATGCGACCTGACATTTCCTTATGGGTAAGTTATTAAATTATATTGCAGAACACAATAACATAATTTGGTTTCAGAGCCTAAGTGAAAGTGATAGTCCAGCAGATTAAGATGTAAAATTCCTTTGCAAAATTAAGTTATTTATAATCTGATGCATACCCCCTTGTTTTATCTGCCACATAATAGAATTACTTTCTACAGTACAGTAGCCGCATATACTGACAATGCTGACAGAACAGAAATAGCATTTGAAGAGGGGAAAAGAACTTCAGTGAGCAGGTAACTGACTTTTATAGTTATCTTTCTAAAGTGAAATCACTTGTAATTTTTTTGCTTTTTTTTCTAAATCCATTAAACACTGCTCTCTTTTTTTTTTTTGCCTAATAGTATTAGACATACTTAACACTATGAGCTACAATTCCTTAATTCATCCTGAAATATCTCTCTTGAGATGATTAACACTGATATATTTTAAAATTTGGAATTTTATCTATTTAGCTGTTTCTAGCAGTTGTGATTTAGTGAAAAAATACACCAATGTCTCATTTGTTACTCTAAGAGACATCTGAATTATTACCTGTGCCTCTTTAATAGTCTGGATACATTTCAAAGACCAATAAAGGAAAATGAGCAACATATTTTTATAACTATTTATATGCAATGTAAAATTGTCCTTAGTCAGAATTTTAGCCATTAGAAAAAGAACAATTCAAAGGTAGGATTTGCCTGTGAAGACAGGTAGAATTTTATTCTAATGAAGAGATTCTTCTGGCACATTTCACAGTAAAGAACTTTTCTCTGCATTGTTTCGTCTTTTTCCTATGATTTCCCAATTTTCCATGGCATCACCTTTATAATATTCACTCATGAGTGCTATCTACTTGCTATCCATACAACAGTAGTTGAACATTCATTCAGGCTACTTTTTTGATCACCTACTAATTAGGCACTGTGGTTAGGCTTTATAAAAACAAATATTGCAATATAAATACTAAAATTTGATATAATGAAAGATTCCCTAAGGAAGAACCTATTTTAATTCATGCAGATGCCTGAAATGATTCAAATGCACCTAAGACATACTAGAAGCTCAGTAAACATTTGCAGAATAGCACTTACTATGTGCTCCACATGTATATTGTCAAACTGTTAAGACGTCCCCACTTGGTAAATACTATTATCTTCTCCTTCTTTGAAATGAGTAAATTTAGGGACAAATACGTTAAATCGCTTTTCCACGGCCATAGGACTGATAAATGGCTGATCATGTACTGAAGCCAGAGAGTCTGGTTTCAGAGTCTGCTGTTTGAGCCATTGTCCTGTTGCTGCCCCCGCCCTCAGGAAGCTCACTCACATGTGTAAGCCCATCAATGAAGGCATCCAAAATAAGCTCAGTGAATAGTCTGCATACTTATGAGGGCATTATTTTTGTGCACTACTCTTATCTAGACCCATGAATGCACTATATAAATTACAAGAAGCTTCAACTCCTTAAAAGACAAAATTTGATTCAATGAGAAATAACAACTTCACTTCAAGGAATATCATTCCCACATCACTGATTTTATCAACATTTAATTCCTCTCATACTCTTCCAAACTACATCACTTATAGCTTTAACTCTAAGATTAAAGCTAATTTCTTGCATTAAACCTTCCCTCATTTAACAGTATTTACCAGTTCATGCATCTCTTAATCTAATTGGGCTGTGTCTATATAAATCCAAATGATGTTACTTCAGGAGGAAAATATCAAACTTATGTGAAGCCATGGAGACTCTAACAAATAAACATTTTTCTTTTTTCCCAGCTAAGTTGTTGAATAACACCATTTCTACTGATTAACTATCCTTCCCCCAAACTCTCTTTCTCTTCCCTCACCCCCATATTGGTTTTGTCGTTTTGGGGTTGTAGATCCAAGCTATAGTTAGTGACTATCAACTTTCTTGAGGTTAGCACACACCTTAAATATGCATAGAAACCAGTTCTCCACACGGCTAAAATTTCTACATGGTCCTTTCATGAGAGTTAGAGGAATCCATAGAGTCACATTTATTTTTATTTTATGGCATTTAAAGCTTACAATTCATGTTCCAATTAAAACTCACATTTTCTTTGTAATTCTTTTGGAGTATTAGAAAACAGGTAATAAAATCAATATTTTACAGTTTAAGAAACAGAGACTCACAAGTTTAGAAACTCATAACCAGGCTCAGTCATCTAAGTGGAGTCATAGATTTTCACCTTGCTTCTATTAAGATGAATGATTAGCCAAGATTAAAGAATATTACCACCTTGTTACATAGACCTTATGAGCTAAGCACCTCCACCTACTTCACCTTCCAACTGTAAATCCCCTCTGTATCATGAATGTTCCTGCCAAACCAGTATGCAATGCAGTGCTTCTTTTCCTGCCTCAGGGATCTTTTCCTTTGTTCTTTCTGACAATGACTACTCCCACCTCAGCTTCCTTTCTAAAAATCCCACTAGCCTTTAAAGGTCAGGTTTAAACATTAATTACTCTAAGATCTTATTCATCAGCTAAATGTGAATTCTCCATGTATTGCACACCTAGAAGCATATTTTACTTGCAATGGAAGTTACCATATATTGCCTTATATTGTTGTTTTCCCTTTTCTCCATTGAATTCACCTCCCAGGTTACAAGTCTCTGAGGGTATGGTAAACATATCTGTCCTGATCCCTCACCCACCTCTCTCTCTCTCTCTCTCTCTCTCTCTCTCTCTCCCTCCCTCCCTCCTTCCTTCCCTCCTCTCTCTCTCTCTGTCTCTCTCTCTCTCTCTCTCTCACACACACACACACATACACACACACACACACACACACCATATATGATATCCTAGTAAACTGGAACTCCCCCAAAATAAAAGAAAAGCAATAATTCGTTATGTTTGCCTATTTGGGTGGTATAAATTCTCCTTTCTGGCCAATTTCAAGCCACCAACACTAACATACAGCTTACAATATTTCTTATTGTTTTAATAATTGACTTTTGCTAGTTTTAGGAGGTGATTCATCTATACACATTCACACACACACGCATAGTTCCACACATACAATCAACAGTCAATGGTAAGAATTAGAAAAGGTCAAAATGAAGAAGTATAGGACAGAATAGTAAGAAGGAAGGAAACTAAATAGGAAAAAAAAACTCAGGTTTTCAGCTTTCCTATAGTTATTTCCCATTATTCTTTTTTTTTCATTTTTTATTGGTGCATGTAACCATGCATCATGATGAAGTTCAGAGTGATAGAGACATACATGCACAAAGCATTCAGTGAACCTTACCCTGGCTCCCACTCAGCTCCCTCCCCCATGCACGGTATTGAGATTGCCAATGATAATTTTGTATATGTACATCATGTTGATTGAAGTGTTTCTTCATCAGATCTCCCTCCCCATACCCACCTCCCTTAGGCCCCCTCCCTCACTCCAGTGGTTTTTCTCCCTTTGTCTGGAGTCCCTTTTGTATCCGAATTTCCCCCTAGCTTCCACATATGAGAGAAAACATATGACCTTTCATTTTTTTGTGACTGACTGATCTCACTTAGCAGAATATTCTCTAATTCTTGCAAATGACATAATTTTGTTCTTCTTTATGAATGAGTAGAATTCCATTGTGTATATATTTCATAATTTCATAACCCATTCATCTGTTGATGGACACTTAGGCTGGTCCATAATTTGACTATTGTGAGTTGTGCTGCTATAAACAGGTATGCATGTATTACTGTAATATTTTGGTTTTAATCCCTTTGGAAGATATCCAGGAGGAGTATAGCTGGGTCATACAGTAGTTCCATTCCCAGTCTTCTGAGGAACCTCCACCCTGATCTTCAAAGTGGCTGCACTAATTTGCAATCCCATCATCAATGTATAAGAATTCCTATTTCCCCACAGCCTTACCAGCATTTATTATCGTTTATATTTTTGGTGTTTGCTATTCTAATTGGGGTTAGGTGAAATCTCAGTGTAGTTTTGATTTGCATCCCTCTGATTGATAATGATGTTTACCATTCTTTCATATATTTATTGGCCATTTTTATTTCTTCTTTTGTAGTGTCTGTTTAGTTCACTTACCCACTTTTTTATTTTCTTTTTAGCGTTAGCCAACAGAATGGTAGAATATCTTTGCCAGCTACTCCTCTGATAGAGGACTAATATCTAGAATGTACAGAGAACTTAAATAAATTAACACTAATTAACTAATTAATTAACTAATTTAAATTAACATTAATCCTGTTAATCTTGAAGTTTCTCTTTGGCGCTCTCTCTCTCTCTCTCTCTCTCACACACACACACACACACACACACACACCATTCTTTTCCACTACTTTTTGTCTTTCCTTGATGCCTCTAATTCAAGAGCTAAAAATCAGCTCAGCAGGAGGAGAAAGCCCCTAGCAGTAGAATTTGAAAAGTAGAGCACTGGCGCCCTCCAGGAGTCCCCATGCTGGCCCCAGCAGCCTCTTCTGCAGAACTCTGGTTCACCCAGGCCAGGCAGCTCCAGGCGTATGAATTCAAGCATTTTCCCTCTCCAGAGGTCCACCCACTTTTTCACTCCCCACTGGAAGTTACCTTGCCCTCAATGTCTTTGTAGCTAATGGTTCTTCAGGGAATTCTTGAAATGGAATTACTAAAATCTCAGTTTGGCTTTGCTTCGATTCTTGCCATTGGGCACATAGAAGTTCCTCGGGAACATGATATTTAATTCTATCAGAACCAGCCTGATAGCTACAAGGCAACTGTAACATTTAGTTATTCAGTAGCCTTATAAAATCGCACCCATAATGAAAATGCCCAGGGAATAAACCAAAGAATTAGCACATCAATTGTAAGGAAAGCAATATAGAACAACTGTGATTAGAATCTCAAGTTAATTTTTAAAGCTATCGTTCATGCTGGGATACTAATAAAAAATATAAAAGACTGGGAGAGGCTAATGTAACTAACAAATATCAACCTAACTATATTATCTATCTACCTTTACCTTTCTATCTTTCTAAGATCTCTAATTTAATCACCTGTTGTTTTCTATCCTGATTCTGCTGCTTTCCACCTCTGATATCCTACACAATAGACTGAAACCTTCCTATTTCCATATTTTCATCTAGAAGGACAGTACCTGTTGTACCAGTGGTAGTGTTGCTAATTTCCGGCTTTATATTGTTCCCAGTATTTGTTTCAGTTTTCATTTCCTCTGACTTTTTATAAAAAGAAATGGCATACCTTAGAAACCACAAACAATTATCTATTTCCATTGAGATGGAAATGACCTAAACATGCAGCATAAGACACTTAAACTAGGTAAACAGGTGAATTCGATATTAGTGAAATGTTCGAAATGAGGTAAGGATTATTTATTTTTATTGCATATCATTTTAACATCAATTTCCCTCTCCTTTCTGCAAAGAAATGTATAAAGGTATTTCCTTCAACTCCTCAGAGTGAACTACACTTCTGGCCTCCTTTAATGTTAATGTTTTTATTATTTTATCTTTTATTATCTATTGTGGTATGTTATTGTATTTTCTTGTTTTGCTATTTTCATCACTTTTGGTAGTTCTTGCACACTAGAATATGCCCTCCATGGGAAATTTAAGTGTGTAATGACCACCTTCATGTCCCTGAAGCCTAATGCCATGCCTGGTACAAAAATATTGATGTACTGAATGAATGAAGGGCAGAACATAAAAAATGATAATTCCACAATGGAAACAAAAAGTTTGTTTGTTCTTGTGGAAGCAGATTACATCATTGTGGATATGGGTCATAATGATACACCCAGAGTGAATTAATATACCAGATAAGACAAATCTCAACCTCCTGTGTCTTCTAGAATTTTAAGTTTTCAAGTAAATAGTGTCTTTGGATCATTGTCTCAATTACGCTCTTACACATAATCTAGGAAAACTTATAGTGATCTGATTAGATCCTACAATTAATATTTTCTTGGGGAAAAAAAGGATTTTTTAAAGTCCTAACATAATTTGCAACACCTACACACATCTTCAAACCTTGAATAAAAGTAAAAATTATTTATATTTAAATTTGCACCAAATCTAGCAAAGAATATATATGTGGATATTATGTATGATTTTACAGGTATATGTATATGTTATATATATTTATATACATATACATGTATAAATATATCAACCCATATATCATATATCGCTCTCTTTTAGTGAATATATCATATTTCACTAAATTCAAGTGCTCTTTTTCTTAGGATTAAATGGCCTCCCTGAGGGTGGGGAAAGACAAACAATAACAATAAACACTGACTTCCACTTTAACATTTTCAAATGAAAAGGATGTCTCAGTCACTTGTAACACATCTTAATTGCTTCATTATATTTTTATAGAGCACCTGAATCGCTTGGAAGCAGCTTAATTAAAATGTGCTTGTTTTATGGTTACTGGAAATGCAAAAAGCACATATCCTGCAGTACAATCAATCATATATTTTTTTCTATGCTATAGACTCAAAGACAGTGAAGACCGAGCAGATTAATAAGGTGCTGAAACGTTTGAGCACCATCAGAATTTAGATGTCTACATCTTCTTGGACCTGAGCCTCTTGTAAACTTTAACATGATCTTTCCCTGAATCTACTGCATCATTTAATAAATCATTGTCCATAATGTATTTTGTGGCCTGACTGTACATTGACCAATTCTGTTTATTATGGGAGAAAGGGAATTTTCAGTAAAGCAGCAGTTATCATTAGGCACAATTTCACATCGCATTTATAGTTGGTGTCACTATTATGTTCAGTAGAAATTATTGGGAAACTAAAAGACATGGTTTTTTGAGTCCTAATTCAGTGCAGACAGGCTGTGTGGTCTTAATTAAATCACTTATTTATCTGTGCTTATTTCCCTTTCTAAATAAAAGGGATTCTTTACTGGAGATATGTGATAGAATAAACTCTTTGTGTGGTCATGAATAAAATCTGTTGAAGGCAGAGAGGACAGAGGTATGAATTTAAGAAGGTTTAAAGAAAGAAAGTATTCTTGCAGTCCCTGAGCATCCCACCTGAGTGACAATTCCTAGAAGTTTTCCAAATGACTAAGTAGCCACAACAGACTCCTGCAACAGTGTTGGTTTGACTTGCCACTGATTTTTTTTTTATTTTTTCTGATCACAATAACATTAAATTTTCAGAATCCTAAAAGTCTACCCCAGCCAGGCATGGTGGTTCACACTTGTAATCCCCATACTTGGGAGGCTTGAGATAGGAGGATTGAAGGTTCAAGACCAGCTTCAGCAACTTAGTGAGACTCTCAGCAACATAGTGAGACCCTGTCTCAAAACAAAAAGAAAGGGCTAGGGGTATAGCTCAGAGGTAGAATGCCCCTGGGTGCTCAATCCCCAGTAACACACACATGCACACACGCACACATGCACACACACACGCACACACACACAAAGTCTACCTCAGAACATGCTTCATTTCTTCTCTGGGAGTGGAAAATGCGCGGCTTTTTAAAAGCACTTCTTACTTTGAAGTTGAACCTTGTCCATTATTTACGTAAACTTATAATGAAGCGTTCATCAAATTATTCAAGAAATATTTACTGAACTTTTACAATGTCTCTGGCACAGTTGACACTATATTTTATTGTTTTTGATATCAGGGCCTAATTATCAGAGACATAAGATACAGAATATAGGATAGGATATAGACAATGTGATCCTCAGAGCAAGAATGAGATTTTTTTTGAGGGGAGGGGGCTACTAGGGATTAAACCCAGGGGTGTTCTTTCACTGAGCTACACCCCAGCCCTATTTCATATTTATTTTTTGGCCGTTTTTTTTTTTTTTTGGTCTTTTTTGGTACCGAGGATTGAACCCAGGGCGTTGCATTTGCAAGGCAAGCCCCTAGCCACTGAGCTACATCCCGACCCAAGAATGAGATTTTAAACTTTAAAATATGTGTATTTTGAAGGAATATTTATTCATAAAGGAAATTTCTGACAAACACAATATTGTGTTAAATTTTCTGCTATGAGTAAAATCATTGCTCTGATTTATTAAAAATGTCAGTGCCAGTGCACAAGGAGACTCATAGAGTTATATAAATGTCCGAGGCAAGTAGTAAACAATTATCCTTTCTTGAAAGTAGTTTAAAATTATAAAATACAATGGTTCAAACCAATACTATTTACTTACCCTCCCCCAAAATATATACATACGCACATCACACATTCTGGAGAGAATTCAGTTACATAGAGGAGAAAGAAAAGAAGTAGGATACCCTGGGTTTATGGTTCAAAAACACATGTTCCCTTTACTAGAATAATTCACTATAATGGAAAATTACCTCTAGTTGGATAATTTATAATTTGGAATGGAACATTTTTCCCAGTTTGGGAAAATGAAACCTGGTATAGTATTGAATGGTAGCCAA
The DNA here is from genome assembly GCA_004027185.1 of Glis glis. Taxonomy (NCBI): domain Eukaryota; kingdom Metazoa; phylum Chordata; class Mammalia; order Rodentia; family Gliridae; genus Glis; species Glis glis. The sequence continues at coordinate 22,205 of PVJS01019885.1, read as the reverse complement.
TAAGATGTGTCTGCGCAGAGGGGACGTCCATGTGAAGACAGGAATAAAAGATGGGAAGTAAACAGTCACAAGCCAAGGAAGGGATACAGCCATCCGGAGGCCAGAAAAGTTAAGGACGAATTCTGCCCCAGAGCTTTCATGAGCAGTGTGGCCCTTGCTGCCACCTTGATTTCAGACTTCTGGTCTCCAGAATTGTTAGAGAACAAATTTCTTTGTTTATATGCCAGCAAATTTGTGGTAACTTATTCCAGTAGTTCTAGAAAACAAACAGAGTTGGAAGATATTTTATCTTTTCATAGGATCCACTGCACAATGGAATGAATCTATATAAATAATGAAATTTGATTGGTGTGACTCTGCAGTCTTTCGCCTTTTAATTTCCTTCATTTTAGTATATACACCTTTTAAAATTTTTTATTGGTACATTGTAATGCATTGTAGTGCATTGTAATGATAGGGAGGATTAAAGTGATACATTCATATATGCATATAACATTATTTGGTCTGTTTCTTTCCCCAAGCATCTCTTCTCCCTCCCCTCCTCCTTCCCTAACCCCCCTCCTCTACTCTACTGGTCTCTCTCCTAATTTTCAAGAGGCCCCCCCTTTTCTTTCTTTTTTCCCTCTAGCTTCCACAGATGAGAGAAAGCATGTGGCCCTTGATTTTCTGAGTCTGGCTGATCTCACTTAGCATGACATTCTCCAGTTCCATTCATTTTCCCACAAATGACATAATTTTGTTTTTTTTGAAGGGAAGGTTACTGGGGATTGAACTCAGGGGCATTTTACCTCTGATCTAAACTGCCAGCCCTTTTTATTTTTTTATTTTGAAACAAGATCTCACTAAGTTACTGAGGGTCTTATTAAATTGCTGAGGCTGGCCTTGAACCTGTGATCCTCCTATCTCACCCTCCCAAATACTGGGATTAAGGTGTGTGTCGCGGCACCTGACTAATTTTGTTCTTGTTTATTACTGAGGAAAAGTCCATTGTGTGTATATGTCACCTATTTTAATCAATTCGTCTGTCAACAGACACCTAGTTTGGTTCCATAACTTGTTATTGTTATATGCACCTTTAGATGCCATCCAAATAACCCTATCATTGTCTTTCTAAAAAGATATTGCCTTAACTGCACATTTTAGAAGTCCACAGGCCATTACTTACGGTTTCTCTTTCAGCTTTCAGCTTCATGATGCACACCATCATTTCTACTCTTTTTCATTCTAAGGAATTTTCATAACTGCTCTGCTCTCCTTTCCACATTCCTCCTTTGACTTTGTTCACCCCAAATGATGGCAGTTATACCAATCTGTCTTTCTTACTCATCATCATTTATTTTTTCCCTTTGTTTGAAATTTCTTTCAGAGTACCAAGAATGATGCCTAAAGCTTATTAAGCTTATTTCTGCTTTCCATAATAAAGCTTTTTAATCAGGCATTTTCCTTTCTGGAAACTACCTTTAGGATTCAAAAATTTATCTCACATTACCACTATCTATCTACACCATTTGTGGAACTGTTCTCTCTGTTTTAACCTTCTCATTCCAGAACCAAGCTTAGTATACTTTTCATAACCAAAATGCTTGTCAAAATTTCCTAAAAAGAGGAAGATTGTTTCCTCTCTCAACCCCAGTTGTTATATGATTCTGTCTTTCTTACCTAGCTCTAGAGGACCCAGGTGAACTGAACCCAGAACTCTTGATGGCCAACTGCAGCCATCAAGAGTATGAAAAATTACTGCACTTGCTTTTACATTTGCCTTTTTCCTCCTCTCCTGTCTATAGCTATCTTTATATTCCAGTAGCCATTGCTAGTGAGTTCCAGCAGGGATAGTGAGATGCTGTGTTTCAATTGTCATCATATCCAGCATTCTCAATGGCCCGCCTTTCTGAACAGCCTTCTCACTAGCACAGGCAGCTTTTCTTTGCAATCTGATGTTCTGCAAGATATACATTGCTTTTAAGTCCACGAGCAAAACCTTCCATCACTTAATCTCTCATTCTCCAAAGGTAAAGAATCATTTAGCTCTTTTGTGGATGTCTATAAACTTCACTGAATATTTGCATAACTATTCATTTATATATCTATTTTTCAACTTTTCCAAAGTATTTTTAAAGAGCAGCTTCTGTATCTTATTGATATTTGTATTTTTCTACCCTATATGGCTTGATGACTGAATGATGGATTAAAGAATAAATATTACCTAAAGTCATCCTGCCATTTTTGTTTCATTGGTTCAAGAGGTTTTGTGCTAGAAATATATTTCCTTTCAATAAACTCCATGAATAACTTCCCATCTTTTAAGGTTAATGCAAAAGTTTTCTTTTATGTTAGTAATTTCCTAACTTGACTGGGCATAAGAGTTACAAGAGTTTCTTGTGAACAGCAACAACAAAATCCTAAAGTCTTCCTGAAGTCACCAAATCAGAACATGGGAAAAAGGCAGGAGTATTGTATTTTAACAGGCACTCTACATGAGTCTTATGATCAGACACTTTTGGGAAAAATTAAATAAACTCCCATAAACTCTAATGAGAATCGTTCGTTCTAATAGTTTCGTATCTTCTTCAGAATGCTTTTAATGTTCTACTTTAAAATATGTCCTTGCATATAAAGTCCAACTCCACTATGATATTGAGAGTTAGAACTTTTTATGAACAATTTTTCAATTCACCACAGTAGAGCATAGTGGTTGTTTACCAATAATAATTGCTTGTTGAATTGAGAGATTACATGTGATCTGCACAGAAATCTTTTTACATTCAAACAGATGAAAAAGCTGCAACATGCTTAAAGGACAAGTTTTAATTAAGTATAAGGTAACTTCATTAGTCTACTATTTCTAGTTTACAAAATATATCAAAATAATTTTATTATTTATGGCTTAGCAGAATTCCAAATACCATGCTAAATGAGATCAGCCAGTCTCAGAAAGTCAAGGGTCGTATACTTTCTCTCATATGTGGAAGCTACAGAGAAAATAGGAAACATAAGGGACTATGATTAACGCTAAGAGAGACCCATAGAGTCTCTCTCAAGGGGGTTGGGGAAGGGAATAAAGGAGGGTAAGAGAGAGGATTAAAGAAGGAAACAGTTCAAATAATTCTCTGACAATACGTGAAGGTATTACTACCAATTTCACTAATATTGTGGGGAGGGAGGAGAGGACAGAGGGATGGAATGTGGAGGGAAATATACAAAGAGCTGTATGCATGTTGGAAATATACCAAGAGCTATGTTTTTGTCACAATGAACTTCACTATGATGCATAATTGCAATGCATTAATAAAATGACAAAAAGAAAATTAACATAATTCTCAACATAAAATGGATTCCAATGACATTTTATTATAAAAATTGAAAAGTCTGGTATATTTAGTAACCTTTTCTGATGGTAAATCATTATTTATAGTTTTTTTCCTTGACTGCTAATAGTTTTCCATTAATAGTCAAGAGACAGCCAATTATAAATTTCTACTTCTCATGATAAATTAACTAAATAACTAATGCCAAAGAATAAATAGATTTTAGAAGTTAAAATGAAGGAATAATCAAAGAGATTGAAAAGCAAGTGTAAATTGAGAAAAATAAATGGATCTTGCAAGGGACTGAAGTTGACATCTAGCAAATGAAACATACTGTTGACTAAATGCAAAACATAACACATCAGTCAGGATGGCCAGACAAGCAGAACCACAAGAGCTTGCTGACAATACAAAGGAAAGGCATCTTCAGGCATGAATCTTCTCCACAAGTTCTCTGGCAATTAAGAGGAGATCTAGGGCTGGGTGTGGTGGCGCACACTTGTAATCCCAGTACTTGGGAGGCGGAGACCGGAGGAGGTGTAGCTCGGAAGTAGAATGCCCCTGGGTTCAATCCCCAGCTCTGCAAAACAAACAAAAAAAAAAAAAACAAATTCTGGGAGACCTTAAGCAAATTGCTTAATCCATCTTTACTTCAGTTTTTCCCTTTGTAAAAGAGTGATGTTAATAACACCTAACTTACAGGGTTATTATAAGAATTAAATGGATTATATGGTATGGTTAATTTTAGATGTTGACAAGATTAAGGAATACCTAAAAGACCAGCAAAGCATTATTTTGGTGTATATGTGAAGGTGCTTCCAGGCAAGGTCAGCTTGTGAGTCCAGGTGGATGAGGTGGGGAAGGTCCATCCTCCATGTGGCCAGGCACCTCCAGTCAGTCTGCTGGGAGAGAACGAACACAGAAGACAAATTGTCTTCTCCAACAGCTGGGGTAGACTCTTATCTGCTGCCTTGGATGTCAGAACTCCAGACTTCCTTGGCTTTTGGACTCCAGGACTTATACCAGCAGCCCCCTGGGTTCTCATGCCTCAACCAAGGACAGAATTACATCATCAGCTTTTCAGATTCTGAGGCCTTTGGACTTGGACTGAACCATGCTACCAGCACCCTGATGTCTCCAGCCTGTAGACAGTCTTGAGACTTCTCAACCTCCATAACTGCACGAGCTAATTTCTCTAATAAATTGCCTCTGACATATCTGTATACATATTCTATTGGTTTGGTCTTTCTGGAGAACCCTGACTAATACGAATGAGTTAAAGTGCTTATTTCTACCAAGAAAGGATTCAGTAAGTGATAGCAATTAGTAGTAACAGCTACAAGCAACTAAGGAGTAATGTGTCAAGATGAATTGAGTGCATAGAGCAGAAAATCTTAACTATCAAGCTTAAACAATCGGGAAATTTAAATCACTTGTATTAGGCAGTATAGTGGACTTCAAACATATCTGGGATAAAATCTTTGGAACTGTGCATATGGTACTTACATGACAAAGGAGAATTAAGGTTGTAGATGGAATTAAGGTTACTAATTAGTTGAACTTGAGGCAGGGGTATTATCCCAAGAAGCTCCTGGCACAGCCTGACCCATGGGAAACTAGATGTATGCCAGCAAGAAGGAAAAGAAGGGAGGATGGAGGACACACCAGAAGGGAGAGAGCCGGGGGAGAGAGAAAATTGGTCAATCACAAAAGAACAAATTAGGGAGTCACAAAAGAGGATATAAGGCCCTAGACTGGTAACTAGCTTTAGCTACCTGCCAGGGACCCCTCCCCCCTGTGGGAGCTATTCTGTCTCTCTATTGCCGAGTTTTCCTTGGCTTAAAATAAACTTCCATCCTCTTGCACTTGGCCTTCTACTGTCTGTGACTTCATAGATTTTGTGGGACAAAGGACCAAATAAAAGAAAGATTTTTTAGCCGGGCGTGGTGGCGCACGCTTGTAATCCCAGTACTTTGGGAGGCGGAGACCGGAGGATCCGTGTTCGCAGTCAGCCTCAGCTCTCTCTCTCTCTCTCTGTCTCTCTCTGTCTCTCTCCTTAGTGAGGCCCTCCGCAATTTTGTGAGACCCGGTTTCAAAATAAAGTATAAAAAAAATAGGGCCGGGGGCTTAGCGTGGAGGTAGAATGCCCTTGCATTCAATCCCCGGTACCGCAAAAAAAAAAAAAAAAAAAAAAAAAATTAAAAGAAAGATTTTGGCTACACTGATACATATTTTCAAGAGTGCTTAAGTCTTTAACCACCCTATATTTACTTGTTTTGTTGCAATATGCTCTCAATACTGGATGGGAACCTACAAAACATCCTGTCATTTTCTGTCAAGTTTTGGCTTGGGCATATGTGAGATAAGATATGTCAAATTCAAAGTAAAGAAGCCTGAGTTCAAGCTAATAGACTACTTACCAACTTTCTGACTTTGAGCCCTAATCTACCTTCTTTCATCTTTAATTTTCCATCTTAAAAATGAAAAAAAAACTATGTCTAACTCAAAGAATTGTTTTAAAGTTTCATGTATGTATTAAGTATAGATAAGCTTCTGATATATTAAGGGCTAGGTAATCATCTATATTTGTACCAGACCTTGACTACATACTTGAAAGTAATGGCAAGGTTCTATATAAAAGCTCTATATATCACTGATCAGAAGAATTGTAGTTATTAGCTCATTTATTTAAGTTTAGCACTATTATTATGCCAGATATTCTTCTATGATTAATGAAAGTAAAGCAAATATATTTCGCTTCATGCAATAGCTCCTTCATTACTTGATTAATCCACACATTCTTGAATTGTTTTACTGTTTTGTCTAGATGAATAGAGGAATCTAGTAATTGAGGTGTCTTTCAAATGTTCTTAGGTAATGCCATGTCTAGTTGCATAGAATTTGAAATTTCAGAGAAAGAAAACAGAACACCTTTATGTTCTTAATTGTGTAATGTGAAGACGAATACACAATAATTTCCCAAAAGTTAGTATGTGAAACACCTTTACTATGTATTAAATAATTCTGTCCCTCTTGATATTATTTAGTTTGCTGAGCTGGCCTCTGGGAGGCAATAAAAATGACTGCAAGGAGCCTGGGAGTATATCTCAGAAGGAACCAGATCATTCTTTCTTAAAAGAAGTTCCCCTGTGAGTTTGAGTTTGTGGGAATCTAGACCAATTCTGGAATCATCTCAGCAGTTAGCAAGTATTCATTCCTCTTAGTGTATTGGTTTTCAAGAGGGGCGATATGTGACATAAAGGAAAGTAACCCTAGCAAAAAAATGTCAGCTCCTCTTTGAACTACTTAAATTATTCTAGTTTTCATCAAGAAGATCTTTGGAAACAAAAATACCTTTTAGTAATATATATGTTTCCAGGACTCTGGGATAATTTTTGATGGAGAAATAGGACTTAGAAAAATTTGGGGGGCAATGAAATGTTTAAATGGACTCAAATTAAAGAGAAACTGCAGTGGAGCCAGGGAAATAGTCTAGGGGAAGGGGGGAGAGAATCAATGGAGGAATCTTTTGCATTGATATTATGAACATATGTAAAATTTCCAATGTCAATCTCAATATCCTGTATGGGGTAGAGGGAGAGTGGGAAGGGAGCCAGGGGAAGCCCACCAAGTGCTGTGTGCATGTATGTCACTATCACTATAAACTACATTAAGATGTGAGACTATAATGTACCAATAAGTATAAAAAATAAAATTAGACTAGGCTTCACTTATAGGCCAAGCAAGATGGCATGGGATATAATGGTATGCTTTTATGGATAAATCAGGTAAGAAAGTAAAGAATTCACTTTTTCTTTGATTTTTTCAGTTGGTGCATTGTAATTATACATCATAGTGAGATTCAAAGAGATACATTCATACATCCATACATCACTTGCTTTATTATCCTCCATATCCCACTCCACTTACCCCTCTTTCCTTCCTGAACATGTTAGTGAGATTGGTAGTGATACCTTCCTATATGGATATAACATTATTTGAACTGTTTCCTTCCTCTATCCTTCTTTTTCCCCTCCCTAATTCCCTCCCCCAGTCCTCTTCCACTATTCTATTGATCTCTCTCCTCATTTATCTGAAATCCTTTTTGTTTCCTATTTTCTCTTTAGCACCCACTTATGAGAATACATATGACCCTTAACTTTCTGATACTAACTGATCTCAGCACAGTTTTCTCTAGTTCCATCCATTTTCTTGCAAATGACAATTTTGTTCTTTATGGCTGAGTAAAATTTAATTGTGTGTATATATACCACATTTTCTTTATCCATTCATTTGTTGATAGGGACCTAGGTTGGTTCCATAACGTGGCTATTGTGAATTGTGCTGCTATAAACATAGGTATGTATGTATCACCATAGTATTCTAACTTCAATTCTTTTGGAAAGATACTGAGAAGTGATATAGCTGGATCATATGGTGGTTCCATTCTTAGTCTTTTGAGAAATTTCTATATGATCTCCATAGTGGTTATACATTTAATATAAACCCCAGCAAGAGTGTATAAGAGTTCCTATTTTCTCACCTCCTTGCCTTCTTTGTAATGTATAGAGGAAATGGTGAGTATGATAGCTATTAATGAAATAGGAACAATTACAATCATAGACTCTAGTTTGCATAGCATTTTTTTATTTGGTACTGGGTATTGAGCCCAGAGGCATTCTAACTCCAAGTTATACCCACAACCAGATTTTATTTCTTATTTGGAAACAGGGTCTCACTAAGTTGGGGAGGGTCTCGCTAAGTTGCCAAGGCTGGCTTTGAACCTACGACCCTCTTGTATCAGCTTCCCAAGCACTGGGATTACAAGTGTGCGCCACCACACCCAACTTGCATAGAACTTTTTGAATGATTAAAATTCTCAAACTTTCATAATTCAACCTAACAAGTTGTTTTGGATAAGGACCATTGCATTCAATTAGCAAATGTATCTTACCCAAAGTCACATGTTTCCAGATTTTTGTCAAATAAAAGTTTCAGTTTTAGCCAGTAATGGGTAGTAGGAAAAGCCACTTTGAAGTAATCCAAAATTGAAAAGAATGAAAAATCATCTCTAATCCATTGTAAAAGGGCACTGGAAAATGTTGCCTACAAAGTTGGGATTAGTGGAACTAAAACAGTAAGAAATAACCAAATAAAATAACAATAATAAACCATATAATTATCCATAGATAAAATGTTTGGCTCTTTAATTATTTTATAAAGTAAGAAAGACCTTGTAAAAATCTTTCAATGAGTTCTCAACAGACATTTACTGTGAAACATTACCTAGCATTGGGTCATGTGTAATAAACATTCTAGGAAAATTAAAAGATAATTATAAGTAGATAGAGATATAAAACACAAGAGATATAGTCTATAAACACAATTTTGTTTTGTTTCTATATTAGGTTAATATGCACTTAATCATATTCAAAATTTAAAATTAAATATCTATGTTATATATTATACTATACTATGCAATAGTATGTATAAATTAAACTATATCCTATTCCAATTTTAAATCCTCAATTTTCTTTGATCTCCTTAAGCTCCAACATATATATATATATATTTCTATACTAAAATATTTTTTCTCACAGATCTCTTTATTACAAACAGATTTTCCCAAATACATGTTTTTTCACTCAGTACACTATTCATGTTTCTTGTGAATATACACTGACTCTCTATTTCTTTGTTGTTTGGTATTAAATTTTATTTATCTGTTAGAATTATTATGTTTTTTTACATTTACCATTGGGAAGCTCTATTGTTGGCTTTTCTATTCATTTTGTTTTATATCCAAATATTGCAACTGGAGGCAGCTTCAACATCAAACTAGCAAAATATCTAACTCAGGAATCTTCCAAGCTGTGTGCCAGATTGTATTTATAATGATGCACTTATTTTCTTAAAGAGAATCACAAACTTGTAAAAGCTTCAGGTGCCATCAAACTTGGATTTTACCACTTGCTAGCAACACAGGGAAAGAATGTCCTAATCTCTGCATTCAGGGACAAAGAGAAGAATCTGAACCAACAGACCTTGCTGAGTCCACTTTGCCACCATTAGGTCACATCCCATTTTGTCCAGTCATACTTCTCCATGACTATCCTCTCTGCATCAAAGCTAAGTAAAAACAAAACCAACTCATATTTCTGTTTGTTTGTTTGTTGTGGGGTTCCTTCATTTCTAAAGACATCTGTTCCACATAAAACTTTTACTAAATAACTTTGTTATGCTTTTCTCTTGTTAATCTATCCTTAGTTACAAGTGCCACAACCATGAACCTAGTCTTGGAAAAGAAATATACTACTTTTTCCTTCTCTGCTATGGACTGTATTTTATTTACATATTTCATTGTGTGTTACTTTGTGTCCACATCCACCCCCTACAGAATGGTGATATGTGACTTGACCCAGAGAGGACTACATTGGGCGCAAAACAGAAATAGAGGGTACAACAGGTGACTATTTGTCCTCGAGCCACACAGGCAAGGATAGTCAATACCCATCTCTATGAGGCCAGTGAGTTCCACCAGGTTGGAAGTGGGTCCTCCTGCAAGGCCTGAAGAGCCTGGACCTCCTCATCCATCTCCGCTAAAGCTTGCTCTACCTGCTGCTGCTGGTCTGGAATATATACATAGCACTCTTCATGAAGAGAACAATGTTCCACCCTGGGCAGCAGTGAGCATATCTAATGCCATCTATTCTGCAAAACCACCTTCCACTTCTGGGTGGTTTCATACATTAAAAGGGAAAGAGCCTGACCGGACATATTTAAACTTCTGTAACATACTGTACTGAAGCTTCCACCTGTAGCTTTACATTGATAGTGCCACCACCTGGAATAAACAAAGCTAAAGGGTAAAACCACCACATGGCTCAGCATACTCAGTGCTATCAGTGATATACGGGGCCCTAATTATTAGGCTTATGGGGAAGAGTAGTAAGTATGTGTCCCTGTATGTATGGCCTTCCCCAGGTACACCTTCTTGTCCAATGAGCAAGGAGGTACAGCCAGCCATAATGTCTGTAAACCCAGAATAGTCATCTGGGAGAAAATCAGTGTGCTTGGTCCCTATTCGTTTCCTCCCATTCCACCACCGGTTGGTATCTGGTAAATGAGTAACATTCTGACATAGTGCTTGGGGCAACCATCCAGCATTTTGATTGGTCACAGACAGGTTCACCTGTTCTATACAAAAAGGTGCTATGCTTACAAGCTCTACATGTTCCCCTGTTAACCAGCCTCACCCCTTTTCTATAGCATATCCCAACAAGGGGGGAGCTTTACTATGGTTTCAGTGCAACAAGTCCTCTTTTATGCGGCATCACTCATGGGCTGCTGTGGCTCCAGGTTCATAAGGTAGTCCAGTTGTCTGCAGTAGCAGGGGTGATTCAACACAGGAGACCTTCAGCTGCTTCTACTGGTAACTTGGTGCAGACCCAGCAATGGGAGGTGTTGTGTGGTCTCACAAAGGTGTGTGCCCAGGAATGGAGGCTATTCCCTGTCATTAACCTGAATGGTAGGACAGGGCAGCAAGAGAGACAATCATAGGTAAATACTTCCCTTCCAGGAGGATGCAGGTGACTTGCTCGTCTTGCTAGAGAACAGTGGCCAGAATAGTGGCCGCTCCAGGTCAATGATACCACATCAAAGAACCCTGGGTAGGAGGTAAAGGCTTGGGAACATCCTCCAGGGTATACAGTGGAACAGGCCTTGGTCTTATGATCTGTGTACCTTTCAAAACCATGCCTTCCACCTGTGGGGGGGAGTATAACTTGTTCTGGGTAGGACCAGGTAGCTATCCATGGGTCTAGTTGTAACTGGGCCTTCTGTCCTAGGCCCCATGGCTCCAGGAGTGCAACCCATGGCTCCTGAGACACCTGCACATGCCAGGGCCACTCCCAGACAGCTTTCTGCCCCAGGCCAAGGGTTTTGGTGCAGGTAGTAAGAGGGCTCCTTCTCTCATCTCTGGCTAAAACCGGGTTTCCTTCAAGCTTCCTACTACCTTCAAAGTATGAGGTATTCTAGCTATTGTCTTATCTAAGGAGGCCTGCCCAGTGTGGTGAGGTTGCTCATTTAAAACCTGCACTGCCATGGGTACTTGTGCCCACCATCTCCTCTGATGGGGGGATAAGGCCTTCAGCTTTTCTTTTAGGAGTCTGTTAAAGTGCTCAATTGTTCCAGCTGCTTGAGGCTGGCAGGGAACATGCAACTCTCACTGTATGTCATTGTTCTTAGCCCAGATCTGCACCTGTTGGCTGGTAAAATGAGTATCTCTGTCACTTACCACTACCAAGGGCCAACCATAGGCTATTGACAACCGTTCAAGATTGGCTATAGTATGCTGCTGGCCAGTGTGCTACAGGGTAGGCAAAATACAAACTTTTGGCCATATCCACAGCTGTCAGAATATACCAGAGCACCCGATCTATCGGCAGTGGGCCAGTATAGTCAACCTGCCATTCCTAGGAAGGTTGAGTACCTCAGGGAACCTGCCCTATGGTTGTAGGAACCCTATGTCTCTGTGGGTGGTGTTCTGCACACCAAGGACACTGCCATACAGCATCTTGTGCTCAAGCATGGGTAAGAGGCAATCCCCACTGCTGGGCTACCAGCCCCATGGTGTGGGTCCCTACATGTCCTAGCTTCTTATGTAACCAGGTGCTACTGACAAGGGCTCCAGAGGTAGTCAGAGAGGCCGAACTTTTGTTAAAGCATCAGCTGCATAATTTCCGGGAGCCTGCCAAGGCCTATGTCCCTGAACATGATGTATTATAGCTTCTTCCTGGAGGCCCCGTTTCCACAGGTCCTCCTATATAGCCTTTCTCCACAATGGGTGGTGTCAAACCAACTAATCTTGTGCTATCCATCAGGGCAGTCACAAGGTTAGTCTCTAGTAGACTGCTCAGCTGTCTGTAAAGACATGCAAGGGCCCATCTCCTTCATGAGAACTAACCAGACTGCCTGGAGCTCAGCCCATTAGCTGGAGTGTTCGGCACTGGTCTCATACAAGAACATTTCTATGGCAGGCTGTAAGGCCACAGCCACCCACATGGGCAGCTGCCCATGACAGGAGTCATCAGTATACCATGCTACCACAGGTATAGGTACTTTCCCTTCCTTATATGGAATCATCTTCCTTATTGGGGCATCTCCCACTTCTGTGGGTTCTGAGGGGACTGTCACTCAGAAGTGCACTGGCCCAACAAAGCTTTCCCTTCTTCATAGGGACTTGGGGTGTTTGCCACTTCTGTGAGTTCTGAGGGGACTGTAGCTTGGAATTGTACTGACCCCAGCAAAGTATGTAACTGTTCAAAGGGATACTAGAAAATTGTGCTTGTTGCTCTAAATATGCACAATACTTGGTCATAGTAGACATTTTGGATATCCCTGTTCAGGGGTTCCAAGACCAGGACCTCAACCAACCTTCAATAAGTATGTCCCCACTTTGTCAGAGTGGGCATTTGGGCTATCCCTATCTGGGGGTTCTGAGTCCAGGACCTCAACCAACCTTCAATAAGTATGTGCCCCACTTTGTCAGAGTGGGCATTTGGGCTGTCCCTCTCTGGTGTATCTGAGTCCAGAAATTCAGACAACCTTCAATAAGTATGCACCCCACTTTGTCAGAGTGGGAGTTTGGGTTATCCCTGTCCAGGGGTTCCGAGTATAGGACCTCAATCAACCTTCAATAGGGTAGGTGGTCTCCACAATCACTGACCCAGTACCTGTAATGGGTCACAAGCTAAGAGGGCAGCCTATATGGCCACTAACTGTTTCTCAATGAGAGAGTAGCATGCCTCTGCCCCTTTCCATAGCTGCAACCAAAATTCAATTGGGCTATTCCTACCATCTTGCTTCTGCCATAACCCCATCCAAAACCTGCATCATTCACTTGGACTGTTAGCAGGAAAGGAAGGGCAGGGTCTACTACCCACAGAGTAGACCCTGTGCCACCACCTTCTTGGTTGCATTAAATGCAATTTCCATATCAGAGATCTAACTCCAAGTTGACCTCTTATGAAGAAGGTGGTGGAAGGGGCACATAAGCATAGCTAAAAGGTATATAAATGTTTGCCAAAACTTCAAAAGACCCAAGTAAAGTCTGTAACTGTTTGATCATTTCCAGCCAAGGATATGCTTGTGTCTTATCTATCAGTACTTCATGTTTCACCTTTGTCTTACCAACCAGACAACTCCTAAGAATTTGACAGAATTTCCAGGTCCCTGGATCTTATCTTCATTGACAGCCCACCTCCATTCCTGGAGAGTGGATTGGAGGCTGAAAGCAGCTGCTTCTAACTCTATAAGAGAATCAGAGATTAGCATAACATCATCAATATAATGGTACAACCCTACAGTCTCAGACTTCTACCAAGAGGCCAAACCTTAACCCTAACCCTAACCCTAACCCTGGTCCACCACACCATGGCACAAAGTCGGACTATGCAGGGATGTTCCACCTGGTGCATGAAGCTGCTGATGCATGCTGGAACATGTGGCTCCAGAACTTTTAAAGCCTTCCAGACTTCTTCTGGCTGGGGATCCTCTGGCAGGGTACACATTGCCAGACAGGGTTGCCGGGGACCACATTCCCTCCACCCTTGGTTGTTCCTCCTAGGGCTTCTCCTCTTCAGGAGCATAGTTGGCAGGGTGGTGAGTTACTCACTTCATCCTGCCAACTATGCCAATTGTCAGGGTCCCTATCACTGGCCAGCTACAGTTGCAGGGGAGGTTTCAGTGGTGAGATTCCCAGTGTAAAGAATGCACACAGAGTCACCATTCAGAGAACACACAGCAGGTTTATTTTATAGACTGATTGCTGATGTAAGGTTCCCAGCAAAATGGTGCACGTCCACATCAGTGTGATGTGCTCATGCATGTTGCGTTTGCCTAGTCATGCTTACATAACTATATACACATCTGAAGCTGCATGAGCTGAGCACACATCTGTGGCTAGGGTTAGGGTCATGTTCTCACTGCCAGCCTGTACATGCTCTGGGCCATCACAAAACTGATTCCAAATAATTGTGGGATGAGAACACATGCTTCCAAGCCCTCTGTGAGCTTGGGGAATTCTCTGCCCTCCAGCTTTCCAGTGTTTCTTTTTATTTATTTATTTTTTTTTTGGTACTGGGTATTGAACCCAGGAGCATTCTACCTCTAAGTTATACACCCAGCCCTGTTTTATTCTTTATTTTGAAACAGTCTCACTAAGTTGCAGAAGGCCTCACAAGTTGTTGAGGCTAGATGCAAACCTGAGATCCTCCTGTCTCAACCTCTCAAGTACTAGGATTACAAGCGTGCACCACCATGCCTGGCTCCAGTGTTTCTTTCCAAGACCTCAAGTAGTTCCGAATCACATATGAACTGACTAGTACTCAGCTTAAGGCTTGAAGAGAATGCTCTTCAATCTCGAGATCTGAAGATCATTTTTTTTCCCTGTGAACTAAATTTCATGAGACCTCTGAACTCTGCCCCACCCCAGACCCTATCATTACCTGTCAACTGCCTCCAGGAAGTAAACTGGAGCAAAGAGAGGGCTCCTCTTGCTTGTGCCCTTTTTCTCAGAGATAGTCATCCTGCTCCTGTTATCTCTTATATATGACCTGGTTTTCTGTTTCATAAAGTTGAAGGTAAACCTTGTCCCTGTTGCTCCATAATGGCTGAAATGTAAATATGTTTTGAATTATGTTCTAGAGTGATGTTTTAGGAGTAAGACTCTTTTATATGCTTATGTGATAACTGGATCAGTGACTAAAGAATACATTTCTCTTTAAGAAGCTAGACTTTAATATATATCTCATTTTCTTTTGGAAAGAAAGTCTTACCATCTTCCTAGCTGTTTCCAAATGTAACTTAGAGATTGCTTGATTGTCAGTTTAGGAAGAGTGAGATGTCTGGTTGTGGACAGCAGGCTTTACCTAGTTCTGAGTTATTCCATGATGTATAGAACAGAAGATCTTATGCTGTTCTTAACCCTGAGTTACTCCATTTTGTAAAGCAGTAGTTTGCCACAAGTCACACCATTTTGAAAACAAGTGCTGACATAAAATGACTCTACACCTTGTTTGTACAAGTAAACAACCACCACCTGCACGGCGTAACCATAGGGAACTAATAAATTAATCATGCTAATTAAAATGGCCACCTGTGAACTTATGTAATTAAATTAGTAACACATGGATGTATGCACATGTCAATCCCATATCAGAAAAACCCAGGACCATGAGCTTATGGGACACCAGACATATCTCCCTCACCTGAGACCCCAAAAGGAGAAGCACCTCAAGAATGGACACAGTTGATCCTGACACTGTCATCTGGTCACTTGTCATGAGAGTTGCCCAGGATAATCACCTGGGCCAGGTGATGAACCTCTAATGGTTTCTCCTACTCTAAGCTTACACTTCAAACTGTCACTGGGACCCTTGATAACTCTATTGGACTGGTTTTTGAAATCTCTTATCTGACCACCTATGGCAACTCTTTTCATCCCTGTCTGCTCTCTGCCTTTGCTCTTCACCCTAACCCTTTCTTAGCCTTTCTGTAACCTACATATGTCATTGTGGAAAGTTCAATGTGTGATTTGAATGTAAAATATTAGAAATTAAGATTGGAATAAAAGAACTTACAATTGCCTTGGTCATGACACCAAGGGAACCATGGCTACTTGGTTGAAGACCAACCAAAGAAAGTGGTAAAGCTTGTGAATTTATTGTTACTCAATAAATTCTAACATTATGGTAAGACACAGACATGTTTGGTCTATGTTAATGACACAGCTCACTCGAGACACTGATGCTAAGAAGTAAGTTCACAATAAATATCAGTAAAAGGGTAAGAATGTCCCTGCACCTGACATATAACCAATCGCTGAAAAGGGGATAAAGATAAATGAGACAGTAAAAGTAATGAGGGAAAAATTCGGGAATAGAGAAGGCAGGACTTCATGAAGGACCTTGGACAAGAGAATTTAGGGGTTCAGTTTTAAAATACTGAATACAGTGGTTTCAGATAGTTTTCATCCTATTTATCTTCAATCCAAGACTCCTTCCTCTATGTTCATTTATTGGTGCATTGTAATCACACATTTTGATATATGTCAGGGTATGAACATCATACATGCACACATTGCACATTTAGCCCTCCCTCCAATCCCACCCTCTTCCCTCCCCCTTCCCTCCCTTTCATGCTCCGGATAGTGATTGAGTCTTATAGGTTTGTGTATGTACATCATGTGCTATAGTGTGTTTAAATCATTTACATAAAGTTTTTCTACAATGAATTGACCATGATTTTCCATTGCTCAAAGATCAGCTCTTGCCTAACTCAACTGAAATGCTTGAACACAAAGGAATCCATGTTATAAATAAATAAACACCAGAATAATAAAGATAATATCTCTAAAATGTCATCTCTCTTCTAACTTAAATATTTAAGGGACTAATATTTTGTCATAATGGGTACTTAGAGAAACTTGGGAAGATTGCAATAAACATCACATATACAGAAAACTCTAAAATGAGGCTATAACAAAGACCAATAATGATGAATACACATTAAAATTGCCCATAAGTATTATGAACATATTTATTTGGTCAGTATGAGGGGGCATATTCATAAAGAGCCATCTTTTTCAAATCATATACTAAGGATTCATGTGGATTTTGAATAAATCTCTTTGAAGTATGAGATTAAGTTTCCTCCAAATATTCAAACTGGCTTAAGACCAAGGAAGCTATAGCCTTTATGAGAACAGAAAGTTAATATAATTTTCCACTTATTTAGATATTCCATTATATCCTAATTAATTTTGAGAAATTAAATGTTTAAAATACTTATAAAAGTATGAATCAAATTGATACTAAAAATAGGCTTCCAAAATGACAATATATTTTCAAGTAATATCGCTCATTGTTCATGCAAATATCTGACAGATTGCAGTCACAATGCAAATCACAGTATAGGGTAATTTTTATGCCCTTCCTTCTAAGGGAGTCTGTGTATGTGTGTGTGTGTGTGTGTGTGTGTGTGTGTGTGTGTGTGTGTGTAATGTTTTATAATACTATGTATGATATGCATAAAAGAGATCTTAGAATAGAACAATAATGCTCAACATTCATATATGTCTTCTTGTAGAACATACTTATAAAAAAGTGGATTTCTTGACAACTGTTTCTCTCATAGGAACAATAAGCTCCACTGAGCATTCCTTATTTTCCCATTTAGTTTAAAAAATCATTTGAATTTGTGAGATACAACCCAGAAATATAGGCGAAGTTTATTTGATGTAACTTTTCTTTCCTTTGTGTAAAATGATTTAGTCCACAACATCATCTTTTTACTACAATATATATTCCATTTGTGTATACATTGATATCAAGCCTCCTTTTATTTATTTATTTTTTTGGCAGTACTGGGGATTGAACCCAGAGGCATTCTATCTCCAGGCTACACCCCCAGCCCTATTTTTTATTTTTTATTTTGGAACAGGGTCTCGCTAAGTTACAGAGGGCCTCACTAAGTAGCTGAGGCTGGCTATGAACCTGGATCCTCCGGTCTCAGCCTCCCAAGTACTGGGATTACAAGCATGCACCACCATGCCTGGAAAGCCTCCTTTTAAATAGGAATTGAGATTGTGAATTTGCAAAGATGGGTGTGTAAAATATTACAAAAAACAAAATCAATAAAAGGATAGTAAGAAATAAGTGTATAGACAGTGAACGTAAGATCAACCTTGGAGGAAAAGTAGCCCCTCAACCACATTTCACACAGTTGCCACACACTTTGGAGATTGTCAGAGAAAGAAACAAAAATAATTTTGACTTGGTAAATTTTTAATTCTTATTACTATTACTTTTCCATGAGTCAGATAAAAATTCTCCATTAAAAGAATCCTCAGAGATTCACCAAATTCTCTCACCTGACATAAACAGTTTTTCAACATGGTGTCACCCTTTTCTTAAGAAACCTCTTCACTCCTCTCCCATGAACAGTATGGTCTGGTTACCCAGAACATTTCTCCTTCCCCTCTATGTCATGTTCTAGCACTCTGCATCTCTGTGCCTTTGCATAGGCTGGTCTTTCTGCATGGAAAGCCAACCTCAATCTCTTTTTCTTGGTGAAACTCTATGCAACTTTAAAGAATGGCATAGTATTTCTTCCACTCTGAAGGCTTTTCTATGACCACAGAACAAATTAGTCATCTTAGTTTCTGTGTGCTATTAGCATTTTAAACCAATTTCTATTATAGCATATTAGTACCTCTCCACACAACTGCCACAATTTCTCATGTGCCTATATAGCCCCTATGAACTGAGAGGAGAACTCCAACTTGTTCAAGTCTGCATCCTCAGATTTCAGCTGATTATAAATACTCTGTATCAGATATACACTGACCTGTGTTCCCCTTGTATTAGTGTAATGATGGAGCTAACAGTTAAAGTGGGTAAAAATTCGATGATGAGAAGTCAGGCAGAAGGACTAACATGAGTACTGCATGCTGAAAGATCTTAAAGGGAATCATGGTTTTAGTAACAACTTTACAAAAAATATTTTATTAATTGATCTGAATTAACCTCACCATTACAGGATTCCTTTCCAAGAATCTGTAGGAAGATGGACAAAACTTTGAAGTTCTTAGTATTGCCAATATAATCTATATAAAATTTCACCTAATGTGAGTTATATTGTTAAAGGAAGTAGCCTCCTTTAGTTTGCACACTGAAAGCATTTTTATTTTATTACATGCAGGTTCCTTTTGTGGTTATGATGAGCTATCATGGTCCAATTTTCTTCCAATTGCATAATACAATGCAGTTCTCCTATGAGCTGCTTTTGAAGATTAAAGCATAGAATAATTGTATTAATGCAATTTTATTTTATATAACACCACACTTCAGCAAGCCTAAAATCTTCATATCAACCTTATCTGTGTAGAATTTAATTTACAATGTGAAATGTCCAGATTGCCTGTCCACAAAAGTGAGCAGGTATTTTAAAATTCTTTCATGATTCATCAAAGTTTCATCAGAAACCACAGAACTAGTGGCATTGGTCTAAGTAACATACTTTGATTGTATCCATTTCTACTTTATGTAGTGCTTACCTACATCTTATTTAGCCCTTTTGCAGTTCTGTGACCTAATAATATTTCGCAAGTTTATTTTACATAAGCAGGGAAAAAAGGCTCAGAGACCTCAAGGTGCCTCGCTAGTGTCATGGGGCAGAGGAGGGCAGATTTGGAACTAGAACTGAGGCTGTGAAATCTATACCTCAGCAATATTTCCTCAATTTAATAATTCTCTTTTTGTTTCATCTTTGGAATGGTGCATGAGAGATCATGGTGTCAAGTTCAGGACTCAGGAGTAAAATAATACAGAGGATACAGAGGGAGCTAGGAGAAAGTCACAAGGCACTTTGAAAACATTCATTTGTGCATTCATTCTTGAAAGAAATACTGGGCATCTATTACAGAATTTTCACTATTCTAAGTACTAGGAATTAACATTGGACATAGAGACTTCTACTATGTGCTAAGAATGTTATTAGGCTCTGGGTTCCCCATATTACTCTAGCTGGTTCAAAATAGGTACTTAATAAATATAAATTGAACAAAATAACAACTGATAAAGCCTTGCTAAACATTTGCCTACATTATGAACAATTGGAAACTTTAACCACCTAAAGTATCTAAGAAGTTCATAATAGATTCTTCTATTCAAAAACAGGTGGAAGTTTTTTCCTATGTTTAAAAATAATTAATCAAAATTAACCAACTGTATAGAAGATAAACATAATAGTAAAATAGGTGAATATAAAGGTAGGGAGATTTTGTCAGATATATCGTACCAATGAAGCTAATCTTTCTAACATAACCAAGGTAGGAGTCTAGAAGAATATCAAATAGGTAAAAAGCCAACATTTTGTAGATTTCTATGGCCTCTTGATTCTCACTGAAACAAGCTTTAAATATTCAGATCTTCCACAAAAATGTAGAGAACATTGCAGTTATGATATACCTAACTTGACCTACATGGCTTCTGACCTCAGCTCTCTGGCAATGGAAACTAAGAATAGTAACAGAGAGAGGAAAGAAAATTTAATAAGAGCATCTGAGGAATGTTATGTTTAGAATCTCTATATTTGTTTATATTTCCTTGTGCAAGTTTTCTCTTTCCTGTCATATTTGGACAGGTAGGAAATTCACCACATATCTCTCAAGAGAAGTATAGTAGAGCTAACACACAAAAAATGCATTTTTAACTTCTGTTTCAAGCATAAAATAATAAATTTGGAAGAATATAATTATTCAGAATTAGTGTTTCTCACTAACATTACTTCAAACCTGTAAAGCTAGAAGAAGCCTTCCTTTAATAGTAGAGGGGAGAAAGAATTATATGGCATGTGGCTTATTTTGAGATGGAGGGACAAATAACCTGACATCCTATTTAACTAACTTGGGTCAAGAGGGTGGGGCTGGAGATTGAATTAGTCATTGTTTGAGATAAGAAACACCAAACTAGTTTTCTTCCTCTCACACAGCAAAACACTATAGAACACTTCCAACAACAGGTGCATGGAGTTTTCCCTACATACAAGCAATTTTCCAGTGGATACCGGATGGATATCCTACAGTTTAACTCAATTCTGACTCCATCCTACACAGAGTTAACATCAGATCTCACAGGTTAAGGGCTCAGTCCCACAAAACTGCTGCCACTTTAGAAGCTAATCACATGCCCCAGGTTGTGTTGCCTGTGCTTCTGACAAATTGGCTATTAATCAGGGGTTCCCATGACCCCCTACTTGGCTTGGTTAATTTGCTTATAGCAGCTGTGAAGAGTCTATGCTGCCTAGCTTTGAGTTACTCAACAGTGTATACAATAGTAGTTTCCAGGCTGTGCCTGGTCTCAGTTACTCCATTTTGTAAAGCAGTACTTTGCCATGAGTCGCTACATTTTGAGTACAAGTGCTAGGGGAGAATGACTACACCATTTTTGTACTAGTAAATAACCACCATCTGCATGGCACTACTGTAAGGCACAAACTGATAAATAAGTTAGTTTTTCTAATATAAAATGACCGCCATAACTTATCAAATCAGAAAGACATGGATGGATAGGCATACCAAACCCATATCAGAAAAACCAGGCCCATGAGTTGATCAAATATACCAGACCACCGAATGAAGCAATGCCCTCTCCCCAGACCCATAAAAGGAGGTGTACCCCAAGACTGAACATGCAGCAAACTGACCCTCTCATCTGGTCTCTTGTCACCAGCCTTTCCCAGGAAAATTGCCACAGCCACAAACTGCTTTAGGTCAGTATAGTTTTCCCTGCCCTTGAGGACAATGCATGGACCACTCCAAGCTGACACCTCAAGCTGACACTTCACCCTAACACTATAAAACTGCTATCAGTGGGACCCTAACCCTTGCTTTGGCAGCTCTGCTGAACCAGTTCTTAAAACTCTTATCTGACCACCTACAGTGACTCTTTGTTTAATATCTGCTCTCTGCCTTTGCTTCTGGCAAAGCCCCCTGAACCCCTGTGGTCCCTTAACTCCTTCTTAGCCTTTCTGTTATATATATATTATATATATATATATATATATATACATATATATATATATATACACACACACACATACATATATATAAAATCTTCTTAGCCTTTCTGTTATATATATATATATATATACATATACATATAAAATCTTCTTAACCTTTCTGTTTTATATATACATATATACACACATATTTACATATATATTCGCATATATTTACATACATTTACATATATACACATTTATATTTATATGTATATATTACATATTACATATATACATATACCATATTACATATATACATATGCATATACATATACA
>PVJS01019884.1:0-33227 GCA_004027185.1 Glis glis | reverse complement strand
GTTCTGGAGCTCTGACGAGTGAAGCCGTGACTTCCTGGCCAGGATGGCCCCTTAGGGTATCACCTGAGTGCCTTATTCCATCTTGAGGGTCTTGAGCATGGGGTCTGCTTTGTTTCTTCTTCCCAGCACAAACCCTGTGGTGAGTGTGTAGAACTTTTGCTGTATCCATTGTAGCAGCCAACAAAATCCAACACAACCTACAAGACAATAGCAAGGAACAAGCGAGTGTAAGTCATGGTCCACTTCAAGGTCGCCCTTCCATTTATGATGAGAAACTAGCCTTAAAAATGTAGGAAGAGAGCTGGGCATAGTGGCACATGCCTGTAATCCCAGTACATGAGAGGCTGAGACAGGAGAACCGCAGGTTGAAGGCTAGCCTCAGCACTTTAGCGAGGCGCTCAGCAACTTAGCAAGACCCTGGTTTTTTGTTTGTTTATTTGTTTGTTTGTTTGCTTTGGTGGCACTGAGGAGTGGGTCCAGGGGCATTCTACCACCGAGCTACACCTCCAGCCCTATTTTATTCTTTATTTTTAAACAGGGTCTCAGTAAGTTGCAGAGGCTGGCCGCAACCCTGCGCTCCTGTCTCAGCCTCCCAAGTACTGGGATTACAGATGTGCACTACCATGCCCAGCTGCGAGACCCTATTTCAAAATAAAATAGGACTGGGGGGTATAGCTCAGAGGTAAAATGCCCCTGGGTTCCATCCCCAGTACCCCCATGTACACACACACACACACACACACACACACACACACACACACATACACACACACACACAATATAGGAAGGTGTCCAACACTTAATTATAAGGGCTAAATTAATCACAGGACTACTGGAATGGCCCCATGTGGCTGTGTGCCTATATGAGATTATTTATGTGCCATCTGCAAAAATCCCTGGGTCTAGGGATTTCGGGTGAAATTTTAACTCTATCCTTTTGTCTTCTGAATTATTTAGTCCTTCCTTAATTAGTAAGGATTCCCTACCTAATAGTGACTAAGGCTAGAGTTGACAAACCGCAGCCTTCAGCTACAATCTGGCCACCATATGCTTTTGTTTGGCCCAGGAGCAAAGAATGGTTTTTTATATTTTAAAGTAGTTGGGGGAAAAAAATCAGAAGAGGAATAGTATTTTGTGACATGTGAGAATTATGTGAAATTCGAATTTCAATGTGCAAACATACAGTTTAATTGGCACAGAGCCATGCCTATTTGTTCTGGATCATGGGCCTCTTTCTGTGGGACACCAGCAGAGTTGAATAGCTGCCACAGAGATCATGCAGCTGGCAACACCAAAACATTCATGCTCTGGCCCTTTTTAGAAAAACTCAGAGAAACCCTGGTCAAAGGCCTCACCTGCTCTAGAACCTTCTGCATGAATCCTCCCCCAGATTTCCCTCTCATGGGGCAGATCATGCTGGTTCTACACACACTTGACTCTAATATACAGTCCGTCATCCTTATGTATGGATTCTGTCATTGCAAATTGCCTACTGCCTGAAATTTATCTGTAATCCCCAAATCAAAATTCTTGGTGTGCTGGGCATGTTGGCACATGCCTATAATCCCAGTATGTGGGAGGCTGAGACAGGAAGATCTCAAATTCAAGGCCAGCCTCCTCAACTTACGGAGACCCAAAGCAACTTAGTGAGACCCTGTTTCAAAATAAAATAAAATAAATAAATAAAAAGGGCTGGGATTGTAGCTCAGAGGTAGAATGCCTCTGGGTTCCTTCCCCAGCATATATTAAAAAAAAAAAAAACATTTGCAAAGTGATGCAAATTTTGAGCCCCAGAACATGCATATTCCCAGCTGAGGTCAAAATAAGATCATACTTAACTTCCAGTTTCAGATCTAATTAGTAACACCTTTTATTTCCCACCTTTTTTTTTTCTTTTCTTGGTGAGTATCCTGGCTAAAATGGTTTCCAAGTTTTGTCTGAAGTGCTATCCAGTGCTCCTAAGCACAAGGAGGCTACTCTGTGCCTTACAGAGAAAATATATAATGGAGAAGCTTCATTCAGGCATGAATTCTACTGCTTTTGGCCATGAGTTCAAGGTCTTAACAATACATATTTTAAAAGGTATCTTTTAAACAATACATATTTTAAAACAGACACACACAACCGGGCATGGTGGCACACACCTGTAATCCCAGCTGCTTGGGTGGCTAAGATAGGAAGATGGCAAGTCTGAGGCCAGTCTGGGCAACTTACTGAGGCCCTGTCTCAAAGTAAAAAGTGTTGGAGTGTAGCTCAGTCGGTGGAGTGCCCCTGGGTTCAATCCCCGCTAGCACAAAAACGAAAAGAGAAAAATACACAGACACAGAAATTAATAACCCTGTAATATGAAGCTATATTATGAAAAAGGAGAAAAGGCCACAAGTAATAAAGGCCACTGTCTGTGGCATGTGTCACACTACGGGGGTGTCCACAGCCCAGCTTCACTTAATCATATGCAACACTGAAAGGAGAGAATGTCACCTTCTCCCCTTCTAGAGCTCTTCTAGAGCCTATCCCTGGAAAGGAAGTGACCGTATCTAACTTCTAGGGCTAAATATTTAAGAAGTGGGTATGAACAACTATGTACCAATGAATCTGATAATCTAGAAGAAATGTGAAAATTCCTTTACACACATACCTTCCCAAGATTGAATCATGAAGAAATATTACTACTGAGAAGACTAAGAATGAGTAATGAAATTGAATCCATAAAGAAAGTCTCCCATCAAAGAAAAGCTCACGACCAGGTGGCTTAACTACTGAGTTCTACCAAACATTTAAAGAGCAGATACCAATTCTTCTTACATTATTTAAAAAAAAATTGAAGAAGAGGGAATTCTTCCAAATCCATTCTACAAGGCTAGCATTACCCTGATGCAAATTCAGACAAGGACATGGAAGGAAGGAAGGAAGGAAGGAAGGAAGGAAAGGAGGGAGGGAGGGAGGGAGGGAGGGAGGGAACCGATATCCTTGATGAATGTAGATGCAAAAATCCTCCACAAAATACTAGCAAACTAAATCCAACAGTACATGAGAAAGGTTATTCACCATGACCATGGGATACTTATCCCACAGATGCAAGGGCGTTTCAATGAATGTGATATACCACATCAACAGAATGAAGGACAAGAAGCATATGACCATCTCAATGAATGCACAAAAGACACTTGATAAAATTAAACATCCCTGTATGCTAAAAACTCTGCACAAATTGGGCATAGAAGGAATGTACCTCAGTATAATAAAAGCCATATATAGTTAGTCAACAGCTAATATAATAATACTCAATGGGGAAATGTTGAAACTTTCTAAGATTTGGAATAAGACAAAGATGCCCACCTTCACCACTTTTATTCAACATAGTAACCAGAAGTCCCAGCCAGAGCAATCAGGCAAGAGAAAGAAATAAATGCCATCCAGGGCTGGCCATGTGCTCAGTGGGAGAGTGCATGCGCAGCAGGTACAAGGCCCTGAGTATGATCAGTTTGACCCCCAGAGCCTCAAAAGAGAAGGGGGAGGAGGAGGGGGAAGGGGAAGAAGCATTGGGAAGAAAGGAAGAGAATACAAACAGGGAAAGAGAAAGTCAAATTGTCACTGTTGGCAGATGACATGATCTTATTCTTAGGAAACTCCAAAGATCACACACACACACACACACACACACACACACACACACACAGAGTGAGAGAGAGAGAGAGAGAGAGAGAGAGAGAACTAATAAATGAATCCAGCAAAGTTTTAGGATATAAAATCAAAATACACTTGCAGCAAATTATCTGAAGTAGAAATTTTAAAAGAAATCACATTTACAGTAACTACCAAAAGATACTTAGGAATACATTTAAACAGAGTTTAAATTTGCTTAAACTACAATGGAAAGTATAACACATTGATAAAAGAAACTGATGAAACTGAACACTGAAGAAACTGAAGACACAAGAGAAAAGTAAAAAGATATTCCACTTCATTCATGGATTGAAAGAGTTAATATGGTTAAAATGTCCAAATTACTGAAAGCAATCTACAGATTTGATGCAATTCCTACCAAAATACCAAGGATATCCTTCACAGAACTTGAAAAAAATATCCTAAAATTTGTATGGAAACACAAAAAAACCTGAATAGCCAAAGCCATCTTGAGCAAAAAGCACAAATCAGAGGGTATTATACTACCTGATTTCAAAATATAAAACAAAGCTATAATAATCAAAACAGCATGGAATGAACATAAAAACATAAAAACAACAGATAGACCAGTGGAACACAATAGAGACTCTAGAAGTAACCCCATGCATCTACAGCCAACTGATTTTTAACAAATGTGCTAAGAACACACAGTGGAGAAAAGATTGTTTTTTTCAAAAATGGCATTGGGAAAACTTGGATAGTGACATGCAAATGAATGGTACTAGACCCCTATCTCTCACCAAATACAAAAATCAACTCAAAATGGACTGAAGACCTAAATGTAAGACTGAAACTATGAAACTACCAGAAGAAAACGTAAGGGAAATGCTTGAGGACATTGAAATCAGCAAGGATTTTTTTGGACAGGATGCCAAAAGCACAAGAAGCACAAACAAACATAGACAAATGGGAGTGTGTCTAAAAAGCTTCTGCAGAGCAAAGGAAGCGTTCATCAGAGAGAAGAGACAACCTACAGAATGGGAGAAAACATTTGCAAACTGGACACCAGAAAAGGAGGTGACATTTAGAATATAAAGGAACTCCCAACACTCAATAGCAATGAATAACCCAACTTTATTTATTTATTTATTTACTTATTTATTTATTTTGGTGGTACTGGGGATGGAACCCAGGGACATTCTACCTCCAGGATACACCTCCAGCCCTTTTTTTTTTATTCTTTATTTTGAAACAGGGTCTCACTAAGTTGCGGAAGGCCTCACTAAGTAGCTGAGGCTGGCCGCGAACCCAGATCCTCCTGTCTCAGCCTCCCAAGTACTGGGATTACAGGTGTACACCACCACGCCCGGCTATCACCCAACTTAAAAATGGGCAATAGACCTAATAGATATTTCTCAAAAGAAGACATACAAATGGCCAAGAGGTATATGAAAACATGCTCAACATCACTAATCATCAGAGAAATGCAAATCAAAACCACAGGGAGATATTACTATCCTCTAGTAAGAATAGGTATTATCAAGAAGACAAAAGATAACAAGTGTTGGCATGGAGGTGGAAAAAGGGAGCCCTTGCACTCACTTAGTGAAACATAAATAAGGGCAACCATTACAAAAAACAGATTGGAGGTTTCTCAAAAAATTAAAAATAGAACCACCATATGAGCCAGCAACCCCACTACTGGATGCATATAGAAAGGAAATGAAATCAGTATGTCAAAGACACATCTGCATATCCATGTCTACTGCAGCACTAGTCACAATAGCCAAGAAGTGGAAATAACCTACGTGTCCATCAAATGGTTAATGGATAAAGAAAATGTGGTGCATACACAATGGAACCCTATCCAGCCATTAACAAAAAGAAGAAGGGCCAGGCGTGGTGGTGCATGCTTGTAATCCCAGTACTTGGGAGGCTGAGACAGGAGGATCGCAGGTCCGTGGCCAGCCTCAGCTACTTAGTGAGGCCCTCCGCAACTTAGTGAGACCCTGTTTCTAAATAAAGAATAAAAAATAGGGCTGGGGATTGAACGCCCCTGGGTTCAATCCCCAGTATCGCAAAAAGAAGAAGAAAAAGAAGGAGGAGGAGGAGGAGGAGGAGGAGGAGGAGGAGGAGGAGGAGGAAATCCTGCCTCTTGCAACAACTTGGATAGAACTGGAGGTCATTATGTTAAGTGAAATAAGCCAGGCACAGAGGACAAATACTGCATGATCCCATATGCAGAATCTAAAGAGGTTGATCCCATAGAAGTTTAGAGTAGAATGGTGGTTACCAGAGGCTGGGGAGAGGAGGGGGAGGAAGGTATAGGAAGAGGTTGTTCAATGGGTACCCAGTTACAGATAGGTAGGAGTAAGTTCTGCTGTGTTATTGTACTGTACAATGACTAAAGAAAATGATCACATACTGTATATTTTAAAAAGCTCAAAGAAAGGACTTTGAATTTTTACACTGTAAAAAGTTTCCAGAAATAGATATCTTTACCCCAACTTAAGCATTACACAATGTATACATGTATTAAAACATCACATGGTACCCCATACATATGAACTTATTTTTATATAAGATATATGTGATATATGTTTATATAATATATATAGAAGATATAGAAGATAAAATAATCTTCTTTCATATAGAAGATAAAATATCTTCTTTCATATAGAAGATAAAATAAATTATTTTTAAAAGTGGGTATGCCTTCTATAGGTTTCTTCCCCCCTCTGCCAGCAGGATGGACTTCAAGGGATTGGGGACGGCAGAAAAACAACATGGAAGAGACCTGGGTCTCCGAATCACCGCATGGAGAAAAGCCACCTACTAACCGGGACACCTCGCTTGGACTATTCTATGAGTTAGAAAGGCATCGTCAAGGCTACTGAAAGGTCGAGGTTCATGTGTTACAGCCTCCAGAGTGATTTTAACTAAAGAGCCTACTTTTCTTCCCTTTTTGGATGAGGATACCAAGGCTCAAAATGGTAAACTGAACTTGGCAAGGATACACACCGCTAGAAATGTGTGGATTCCCATGAATTTCGTGGAAAGTTTCTAAAGTCTATGATCTTTCCAAAATGCCCAGCTGCTGATGTGTTAAGAGCTTAAGTGCTCAAAGAGTCCAGAAGAAAAAGAGTTCTGGGGAAAATACTCCGAAAAGAATGAAGCACTCTAAAAATAACCAGGTTGCATTTGCCACTAGCTGTCCTGTCCAAGTCCCGGCCCAAGTCCTTTCTTATCAAAGGAAATGGGGACAGCAAGGCGGTGGCCGACATAACTAGCCACTCTCAAAGCCTTGTCATACATTGAAATGAGCTAAAAAGTCCACCCTCCCCACCCACTGGGCTCCTGACCCAACTGTGTTCTCTGTTCGGTTCATTATCAGCACCACCCACGGACAGGCATGGCCGGGCTGCTTCACAGAAGCCGAAGAACTTATCAGAAATAACTATTTGATTTGACAGTGAGGCCAGATGTGCAGCCAGGGGCATTTCAAAACCCTCACTTCCCCGCTCAAAATTAGTCAGCTTCTAGCAATGATGACAGTCTGGGGATGTCACAAAAATAATGACCATCCCGGGTAGCTCGGACGAGGGGAATTGCCTCAGCACCCATCAGAAGACTCTAGAACATGAGCATCGATGAGTGCCTCGAAATACCGGCCAACCTTCTGTTTAGAGAAGAGGATGAAGTCCCAGAGAAAAGCCAGGCGCTGCCTCCCTGTGTGACCTGAACCCTGGGAGGCTTAGATGCAAAATAAGGTATAATCCCTCACTTGAGGGATTTAGTGGGAGACATGGCTGTTTATTTCAGGCCCATACACATTTTTCAAGGGCCCATGAGCGCTTGGGTCTCCATTCCTCCCTGCAGCAGGATTCACAGCAGCTGTGACAGTCTGAACCTCTGCTCACTTCTGTCTCCACTTTCCCAGAGGACAGTAAAAACTTCTGTAAGGTCTATTCATCTGTAGGATTTGAGCATTTAACAAGAGTCTTGGGATATGTTGCTTAAACTAAACTGGATCAAATGAATGAATGAACCACACTCTTATACAAAACAATGGGGAAAAAAGCAACAAATAAACCCCCCAAAACTTCCCACTCCCGAGGCGATGATCGTAGCTTAATAATTCACAGTGCCCAGGTAAGTAATTATGGAAGCCTAACTATTCGCCAGCCAGGCGCAATCCCAAGTTAATGCTTGCAACAGCCTTATAAGGAACCCAGTCTTATCTCCAATCATGGAGATTTGATAATATCTCCATAATTATCTCCCAGTATTATTATCTACCACCTCTAAGGAAGAGGTAGAGGAGAGGCACAGAGAGGGGAAGGCGGCCTGTCTTCTCTGGAGCAGGCACGGTGTTACAGGGACACAGCAGGAAAGTGCGTGGGCCTGTGTGGGGCTGCAACTGTTCTCTGCTAAGTAAGTAAGCGATCAAGGGAGAGAGACTGAAAGCAGGATGGATCGTGCCAGATTTCCCTCACCCCTCGGGCCAATCACAGCCCGGGCCCCAAGTAGATGCCCAATGAGGATACCTTGTAAAACACCATGAAAACCCAAGACCCTCCCAAGTCAGCCTATATCAGCAGAGGGAACCAATTAGTACTTGTTGAAGAGTGGTCACATGTTTTCCTAGACATCTGAGGCCCACTTGCTGGTAATTTTTTTTTTTTTTTTTGGTGGTGGTGGTGGGGTGGGGTAACATAGACTGAAACCAGTGGCATTCTACTTCCTTGCTATACCTCTATAACTTTTATATTTTATTTTGAAACAGGGTCTTGCTAAGTTGCTGAGGCTGGCCTCGAACCTGTGATACTCCTGTCTCAGTCTCCCAAGAACTGGGATTACAGGAGTGCAGTGCGCCAACATGCCCAGCTACTTGCTGATGATTAAGGAGAGCCATCCAGGGTCCTGGAGACTAGAGCCATCAAAGCCACTTGTGATAGTGTTCTTGTGCAGAAAAGAAGGCGACCAGGGACCAAACTGGCCTTTTAATTATGACTCACCATCAAAGTCCCAGGTCTTAGTGACAGGTGAAGTTGAATTTGGTGAGGAAGAGGCTGGCTGCCCCACTGCTGTCCGATGCACACCTAATCATGGGAGAGGTCCAGTCAGTGTGGCCCCAGCTCATCAGTACAATGAACTACGGAGACCTCCTACAGTTTCTAAGATAAAAGGACCATGGAGCTTAACAGTAGGTAACAGTTTGGAGAACTAAACTCCTAAAATTGGGCTCAGGTGGTCACAGAGACCACTCTTGCATTTGGTAAAACTGGGTTGCTAACACCACCGTGAGACAGGACCTTGCGCAAGGTCCACATCGGTCACACTGAGGCTGGGTGACCAAACATTAAGTCCCTTGGAGCTTCCTCTGGAACTGGGAAAAGCAGCTGCGCAGGGCACTGGCTCAGCAGAACTGCAACTTCTGTCTCGGGTTCCTGTCCATCTGCCCAGCACTTACCAGAAGATTCGTGCTGCTCAGCCATGGAAATACCTTTTTTTTACCAGTTAACATTCCAGAAATCATGTCTTACTGAGCTATGATTCTCACTGGAATCTTACTTCCTATGTTAGAATCATATCAATGAGAAAATTAGAAAGAGTGGGTGCCAAAACACCCAGAAGGATCCATGTATATTTTTAATTCAAACAGAATTAGCATTCCATCCTACAGACGATGTAGTTCACCCATCTGGCCGTCTCAAGCACGGGAGACAGGGACCGTACTATATACAGTAATTGGCCTCTTTATGTTTACATTGCTAACGTTCACAGGAGGATACATAAGGATGTGCATAACCATCGTGTTTATACGATTTGCCAAATGCTAGGAGATTCTTCAATATGTTTCTCAAGGTCTCATGTACTATTATTTTAAAATATCAATTTTGACAAATCACAGAGCTCTGGACAAAGATCCATTTAATGACACATGTATGTCTTTAATGTCTTCAGACAAAAGAGGTTTACTGTTCAATTCATGTCTCCCCTTATAGGTGCAATTTAGCAGGGAGGGCCTGAAAGATGACTATTAAATATTTCTTCTATGATGGCA
This sequence comes from Glis glis, assembly GCA_004027185.1. Lineage (NCBI taxonomy): Eukaryota > Metazoa > Chordata > Mammalia > Rodentia > Gliridae > Glis > Glis glis. The sequence continues at coordinate 23,533 of PVJS01019884.1, read as the reverse complement.
CCTGTGTCTTCTGCAGGCCATATAGAAAGACTCTTTATGGAGCAAGTATTTTTTAAAAGGGAGATACTTTGCTATGTGATGCTTTTTGACTGTCACCAAAATAAATTTTAATCATATCTTGTCATTTCTTTTACCATAGTTATTTCAAGATGACTATTATTTTTGTCAAAAGACTGATTTTTCCCTTCCCCCCTTATCCTTGGCCCCAAAAGTGTTTGTGCTGATGAATTAAACAGATACTTAATATGTTATATGCTTTTGAGCTGTGCAACTCAGTATCTGGATCTTCATAATTGGCTTGATTATGTCATTGATAAAATAGTGATGGGTAGTAACGCTGGTTCGACCACGTATGTATAATGTCTGAGAACACGTGCCCATATTCTGTGGGGGAGAGAGTTTGTCAGTGTTCGCTAGCTTGCAAAAACAGACTGCAAGAGCTTAAACAACTACATGAACACTGACATTAAAAGAATGAGTCAGAGCCGGGCGTGGTGGCGCACCCTTGTAATCCCAGTACTTGGGAGGCGGAGACCGGAGGATCCGGGTTCGCGGCCAGCCTCAGCTACTTAGTGAGGCCCTACGCAACTTCGTGAGACCTGGTTTCAAAATAAAGTATAAAAAATAGGGCCGGGGGTGTAGCGCGGAGGTAGAACACCCCTGGGTTCAATCCACGGTACCGAAAAAAAAAAAGGAAAAGAAAAAGAAAAGAATGAGTCAGACAGAGCCCCTTGGCTTCTGGGTCCCAGACAGGCCTGGCTGTGGATTTCAGGCCCCACCCACAAGCCCAGGGGCTGATCGAGAGGACCGAGCACAGCGCCTGACCATTCAGCCCAGCGCAGTCAGGGCTCCACGAGGACAAACATAGATTCCTTATCACTCTCGCCGCCATCACAGCCATGAGTTGGTGGGGCAACCAAGAGCACGGGAGGAGGTGGGAGCTCCTCCAGATCGCAAGCCCTAGAAGGACAGATGAGAGCAGGTGACAGCTCTTCCAGGATCTAACTCGGCGAGCACCCAGAGCCTCTGGGACAGCCTCGCAGTGTCCTCAGTGATGACTGGAAGGACGTCACCTGCAGGCAGGCCACCTCAGTCAACATCCACAGTGGCTCAGGGAACACAGTAGGTCCTCCATCCAGAGACGTTACTTCTGCCCCAACCTTCTCAAATCAAGGAGGGACTGTCCTCAAACCAAACCTGGCCATCAAATATACCCACCTAAAAGAAATTTCACATTACCTACAGAAGCTTAGCGATCATTACAAATTCCTAGGAGGAGCCACAATGATTCACTAATTGATTGGGTTGAGATATCAAGCGCCACTGAATGAGTCATTGTTCTGTGTGTGTGTGTGTGTGTGTGTGTGTGTGTGGCACTGGGGATTGAACCCAAGGGCATTCTCCCTCTGTACTACACTACCAGCCCTTTTTATTTTAAAACAAGGTCTTGCTCAGTTGCTGAGGGTCTCACTAAGTTGCTGAGGCTGGCCTTAAACATCCTCCCATCTCAGCCTCCCGAGTACTAAGATTACAGGTGTGCACCACTACACAAGGCTTCATTATTCAGGGGTGAACAATCGCTCGCTCCCTTAGGTCAAGGCAAGAGGAGCTGCCTGATGGGGACTGCAGGTTGCCTTTGTGTCTACAAGTAACATTCTTCATGTTAGTTGTAGGATCAGCCATGGGAAAATAGTTAACGGAAAGAGAGAGAGAGAGAGAGAGAGAGAGAGAGAGAGAGAGCGCTGAGTGTCCCTCCAGCAAGACTGCACAGCACTGAGCAGGGGAGCACAAGGGGGTTGGAGCAGGACGCGGTGTCAGCAGGACCCAGCACGCATGTGCAGGAGCACCCCCGCACCCCCACACCCTCGCCCCACGTTCTCAGGGCTTCCCCGGTGCAATATTAGGACACACTCTTTGTTCTAAAAAATATCAAAAGCTAAAAGTCACCACAGTCTCATACCTTCCAATCACATTTCCCAGAAATGCCTGTTAACAGGAAACACATACCCTTCTCAGAACTTCTCCCACATGTAGATAAATAGGCAGTGCACTATGTAGCTCTGTCTTGTTTTTACAAAAATGGGCCAGTTCTGTACAAACAGTATCACCACGTCTTTTTTCAATTAAATCATGATGGATACCATTTCATGTTAGCACATAAGACGTCTATCTCCTTCTATTGTTTATTTTCTTTTACTTTTCATTTTGAAATAATCTCACAGGTATAAGAGTTTGAAAAATACAGAGAATTCCTACATAGCCTCGTGATTTCTCAAATATTGACACCTGATATAACTGCAATACCATTATTCCATTGTGTCAGGTAAAAAACTCTGGCACAATAAATACTGCTGCTCTAATCAAGAGACTTGGTTCAAGTTTCACCAGGGATGAAGATATAGAATCCCATCCAGGGCCACACGTGGCATTCAGTTGCCATGTCCCCTGGTCTCTTTTTATCTGGAATCATCCCTCGGTCACTCTTTGTCTTCTGATCAGTTGTTTGGTAGAATGGCCCTCAATTTGGGTTTGTCTGATATTTCCTCCTTACTAAATTCAGGTCATGTACTTCGGGCAAGAGACCACAAAAGCCGCGGCTGAACCCAGGCCTGGGGCAGGCGAAGGACACAGCGGGCCCCAGACAAAACCTGAGACAGAGATCAAACCATGGTGGCGGAGTGTCAAAACTCAGGACGTAGAACCCAAAATGAAGGGCAAGACGAATGGCTGGGGTCTAGGCAAATCGGAGCAACAAAATAATTACAGTCGTGGATTATAACCAATATCATAAAAATCCAAACGTCCACACTGATATAAATAACTGATTTTTTTAATGGAAAAGAAAAGAAAGTTCTTCTGGTAGAATTCAAACTGATAAATGGAGAAATTATGAGGGAAAAAGAAACTCACTGTTTGGCAAACACCAGGGTAATGACTGTTTCAGGGAAGAATTCTCAATGGGTATTAAAATTAGTTCAGTGAAAGTATGATGAGAAACAAAGATATTTATATAGTTTGAAGTATCTCCCCAGAAGATATCTTTTAGGAGAAAAATAGGAACTTCACAGGAAAGGAGGCTGGCCGGGACCACCTGAGTGTACACAGTCAACGACAGAACTGAGCGTTGAGCAGGACACAACATCTCCCGCTTTCTCTCAACTGCTGAGCATTGTGCCGTCGACCAGTTAAGGGGTTGGGGTTGGGGTTCTGCTACTGCAATGAAACCAATACACAGTGAAACTTCCCTCATGATTTCTAGAGGACCGACTCGTAGAAGTGGGACGGTGGGACCAGAGGTTGCACACTCTAACTTGGAAAGGCCTCGCCAGACCTTCCTTCACAGAGACAGGTCCAGCTTGCTGTCCTGCACCGCCAGCAGTGTACACAAGTTCCCACTTCCCTGGCCCATGCTCAAAATGACCCCCTGCCAGGTACCTGGAGCTGGGGCAAGAAGGCCAGAGGCAGCTGTGTCCACACATGGGCAGATACAGCAGGTACAGAAGGAGCTGGGAGCGCTGGGTGCACCTGGATACAGAGGAATTTTCTGACGTCTCACAAAGTGCTGCAGGCAACACCAGGCTCCTGCACAAAAGACCCTGCAGAGAAGACAAGACTCTGGTGAACCAGCAGGATGCGTTTCTAAGGCTGGCTGTTTGGGCATGACTCGAGAGCTTAGACTTGCACCGTGCTCCACCTGGCTCGTTTCTATTCTTCAATCGTAGCTCCTCAAAAGCTAGAGGAACGCAAATGCAGGAAAGAGGTTCTCCGTCAAAATTATTAACGATAATCACCAACAACCAGTTGCACGCCACTTCAGGTGCGTTTCACAACTCTGAGACAGGCAATATTATCTTTAACGTTAGTATAGAGTGGGAAACTCAGAGAGGGAAAGTAACTTGGCCAAGGCTGTGCCACTGGTAAGGAAAGAGGTGTTTAGAATTTGAAAGGCTATTTCAGAATTGATTTGAAGATCAGTCTATTCCCCAGCCAGGCCTCTCTGTCTTGGCAGGGCCATTACTGTACCAAGGGAGCACACATTATTTCATTTTGCCTCTACAGCCACCTAGTAAGGCAGATACCATTGTGAGCTTCATTTTGCAAAAGAGGAAACTAAGATTTTGTCTAAACCCTGCTACCAATCAGGAGAAGACTTAGGACTCCCACTAGTTTTGGTGACTTCAGGACCCGTGCTCCCGATGACCTTCCTCTGTGCTTAAGCATTCCTTGTTTAACGCCAACCGCCTCCTGGGCAGCCAGCAGACTGGGCGGACAAGGCAGCGGGAAGGAGAGACCTTGTTTGTCCACCTGTGAGAGGAACAAAGGCAGAGAAAGGTGAGGAAATGCTGGTACCAGAACCAAACCCCACCCTTCTCTCCCACCCAGTAGATTCAGTCTTGATCGCCTACTGTATACAAGCTGGCTGGATTGCATATACCTGCTGTCTCAACTAGTCTGGGGCAAGACAGCTTGTGTGCAAAACACAAAACAATAGTTTAACACCTGAACGAGGGCATAAATAGGAAAGCTAAGAAAGACAGCCCAGGAAGACCTTGGGTAATACCAGGAGTGACCCCAAGACTAAATGTCTGTCCTTGGAGCTCTCCCACCCTGTACGGGCAGAGGCAAGGGCAGCCAGAGCCAGGTGCGGAGGAACAAGAGCCAACAGCTACTAAGCACCCGCTTAGCGACCTCACTGGCCCTCCCAAACAATTTTCCAGACCGGCACCATGGCCACATCTCAGACATGGAAAGCGATTTAAAAAGCTGGGGTAAAAACGAGGTATACCTGGACCTGAAGCCATATTCTAGCTACCATATGAGTTTGTAAGTTTCCACTGTAATTTTTAAGAGCCACGAGAATCTTACTGTCCAAGAGAGGGGGCCTGTTGGGGACTAAATTGGGTCCCCTCACTCACATTTATGTTGAAGTCCCAACCCCAGTGTGACTCTATTGAAGACAGGGCCCTTACGGAGGGAGGTCAGTAGGGTTAAATGAGGTCGTGGAGAGGAGGCCTGATCTGACGGGATGAGTGGACACTAGAGAGCTCCACTCCCTCATCTGCCCGCCCTCCAGCCCCATGTTTAGACCCAGCAGGAAGACAGACATCGACAAGCCAAGAGGAGCACCTTCCTCAGAAACTGAGCCAGCCAACCTTGATCTTGGACATCTCAGCATCCTGAACCACAAGAAAATGAATTTCTGCTTTTTAAGCCACACCATCTATGTTATTTGGTTATGGCTGCCAAAGCAGACCTCTCCACGGGACCTCTCCATACATTGGGCCGGCAGCCCGATTATTTCCTTTTTTGAGTATGTCCTCACCGCTCATAGCCTCCCACAATCGCTATAAGTTTTTGTTTCTAATTTATACATAGGAAAGCCTACATTATTATAAAACATACAAAACAAAGACATTTTGTAAAAAAAAAAGAAAACAAAAACTATAACATTTTCTTCTCACACCCCGTTGTGAGATAACTGTGTCCCCCACGGCCTACGGATGTGACCTTATTCGGAAATAGGGTCTTTGCAGATGTAATGGAGGTGAAACAAGGTCATATTGGATAAGGGAAGGTCTAATCCTTATGAGAAGAGGAGAATTTGGATGTAGACTCCCAGGAGAGAAGGCCATGAGAGGATGGGGCAGAGACTGTGGGGACACAGGTGCGAGCCAAGGAACAGGACAGGCAGAAGCTGTCAGAAGCATGTCGAAAGGAAAGGCAGCCTGCTCCCCAGAGGTTTCAGCAGGAGTGGGGCCCTAATGACACCCCCATCCCAGACTTCCAGCCTCCACAACAAGGAGGGAATGCAGTCCTGTGGTTCCAAGCGACCTGATTTGGACAGCTTTGTTACAGCAGCCCTAGGAAACTAATACACACCCCAATGAATCTCATACCCCAGTGAATAAGGAAGAATAAGTGTGGAGCCTCTTAACAAAAACATGACCACCGCCAATGAGCACTCCCGAGGAAAATTATGAATTAGAGTAAGCCAAATTGCACCTTGAGAAACAAAATTTCACCTCTAGAGTAACAAAACCTTTGTAGCATGCCTAGTCAGGAAGGCCAGTTCAGTTGAGAGAAATTTGTGGGTGGGGGACAGCTATGGTCTGGATGTTTGTGTCCCCCTGAAATTCATATATTGAGCTCCTGACCCTCAAGTTGCTGGCATTTTTAGGTGGGGACTTTGGGAGGAGATAAGGTTAGAAGAGCGGAGGCCTCCTGAAGGGGGTTGGCGCTCTTATAGAAGAGGCTGCAAAGTTGGGCGTGGTGCGCACACCTGTAATCCCAGTGCTTAGGAGGCTGAGGCAGGAGGATCACAGGTTTGAGGACAGCCTCATCAACTTAGGGAGACCCAGTTTCAAAATAAAAAACAGAAGCCGGGCGTGGTGGCATGCACTTATAATCCCAGTAACCAGGAGGATCCGGGTTCACGGCTAGCCTCAGCTACTTAGTGAGGCCCTCCGCAACTTAGTGAGACCCTGTTTCAAAATAAAGAATAAAAAAATAGGGCTGGGGGTGTTGCTCGGAGGTAGAATGTTCCTGGATTCAATCCCCGGTACCACAAAAAAAGTAATTAAATAAATAAATAATTAAGTAAATAAATAAAAACAGAAGAGCTGGGAGTACAGCTCAGAGGTAGAAGGCCCCTGGGTTCAATCTCCAGTACCACAAAAAAAAAAAGGACACTCCCTTACCCCATCCACCATATGAGGGAACTAGAAAGCAGTCCCTGGGCCGACACCAAGTCTGCTGATACATCGATCATGGACTTCCAGCCTCCAAAAACGTGAGGAATAAATCTCTGTTGTTTATAAGCTGTACAATTTATAGTATTTTGTTATAGCAACCCAAACAGAATAAGACAGGAGCAAAGGGGAAGGTGGTGGGAGAGAATCATCGTTGCTCCAGGGGCTGCATGAGTGGCTGCAGGTGTGCAGGTGTGCAGGGGTTCACGGGTCTGGCTGGGGTCTGGGGGAGTCCGGAGGGTCACAGGAAGTGTGGCAGTCAGCCTGCTCGGGGCCCTGCACAGAGGAAACCCCCCAAGAAGCACAGGCCCACGCCTTCTCCCCAGACCAGCCTCACTTCCCCTCAGCGCTGCCCCTGGGGCTATTTTGACAAAGCTGTTTCCACCCTTCGTGGTCTCACACCCCTGCAGACACCAGGAGCCCTCCCACCCTGGGGACCGCTGTTCAAGGTGGAAAACCCACAGCATCACCTCCACGCACAGCCAGCTGTGGAAACGGGGACTGCTGCTGAGCCCCCAGGCTGTGCACTGAAGGTGGGAAACGGCTTCCTGGCACAGGGTGATGGGTGGTGGGGGTGGCAGCGCTCTGGGCCTCCAAGTGACAAGTTGGAACCCTGCTTCAAGCTCTAGTGAGTGAAGGGGGCAGGGTAGGAACTACACAGACACACACACACACAGACACACACACACACACCTGTGTGTTCATCAGGGCTCATGAGAGAAGAGGAAGCGTACTGGCTGACTTAGCCAGAATTTCAAAGAATGAACCGTGACTTGAAAATAGAGAAGGCAAAGGGGACACTGAGGCAGGCAGACACAGTGGAAGGCAGTGGAGGATTATCAGAATGAAAAGCTTGGGGGCCCTGAGAGCCGGGCTGGGGCACATCTCTGATAGCAGTACAATGAAGCTGGTTAGAAGCATGGGACGTAAAAACCCTGTAGACCAGAAGCAAGCGTGGCTCCTGGGACACAGTGCTGCCAGGGTGAGGGGTACAGCTGCAGTGACACTGTCAGGGTCAGGAAACACACAGGAAGGGACCCACTCCCCAGCTTCCCATCTGCTTTAAACAACCGGTGTGGTCACCTGGGCCTACCATCCTTCATGGCCACAGTCACTGGTCATACACTGGCTACTGTCCCTTTACACTGGGCATGCACAGGAACCACGGTCAAAGCATTCCTGAACGACCTGTCAGGCACAGACCCTCAGCAATGGGCGGTGCCTGAACACCCAGCGCACAGGACAGGATAAGCCTGTGGCTAGACCAGCACTTCACACCAGGGCTCCCAGATCCTTCTCCTTCTGGGTCCCCACCATACCTCCCGGGTACCCAGCAGGCCACAGCTCTTATTTCTGTCGCTTGCCTTACCCCAACAGACAGTGAGTTTGAGACCCCTGGCTAAGGACACCAGGTGGGGGACAATGCACTGTGTGTAAACCCCAGCACTCTCATTCAGTGAGCCTCAGGCTCCAGGAAGGCAGGGCACTTCTGGTGGGGTGAGCCCAGCAGTCCTAGGAGCAGTGTGTGAATGGGGGAGGGGGTTGCAGTGGAAGGGCAGGAGCAACAGGAAAGCCTGTGGCAGGGGGACAGGATGGCCAGGCCCAGGGCAAGGGCCCAGGGCGGGACACGAGCAAAGACCCACGAGTGTAACAGTGTCCCAGCTTGCAAACACCAGGCAGCAGGCACTTTGGAGTCTATGTCTAAATGTGCCCCTCTTCTCGACTTCTATTCAGTGAGGCCACAATGCCTCTGGGGAAAAGTCCAATGTCCTCAGCCCCCTGCTGTCTGCCCCATGTGGACTTTCTAAACTCTCCATTTATTGCCTTCTCTTGTCAATCAATGTGGACAAAAACAAGAAGTCTGTTAAACTGGGCGTGGTGGCGCACGCTTGTAATCCCAGTACTTTGGGAGGCGGAGACCGGAGGATCTGGGTTCGCGGCCAGCCTCAGCTCTCTAGCTCTCTCTCTCTCTCTCTCTCTCTACTTAGTGAGGCCCTCCCCAACTTCGTGAGACCCGGTTTCAAAATAAAGTATAAAAAAATAGGGCCGGGGATGTAGTGCGGAGGTAGAACGTCCCTGGGTTCAATCCCCGGTACCGCAAAAAAAAAAAAAAAAGAAGTCTGTTAAAGTGTAGAATGTGGTAATAGATTAGGACCAGTGGCCTCAGTATGAATTCATAGTTCACTTACTGTAGACACAGATGGATACCTGTAGAAGTAGCAATGCCTGTGTGCATGTACACATGCTAGTACACACGCACACACTGCACGGCTCTGTCGGCTGAGGTCTAGAGCAAATGGCACCCCAATATCAGTGAGCGCATCTAGTACCCAGATTTTGGTTTCTAATACCATTCTCCAATGAAACCAACCAAGGCTTCTTGGAGAAATTATTGATTCTAAGGAAATAGACCAGATAAGCCTGGAGCATCTTGTAGTACCAGAAAATATGGAAGCACTCAAAACAAATACACCAAAATCCATAATGAGGGGGTATGTCAAGGGGACACAGAAAGTAGCTGAAAGAGCTCCTAAGAGCCAAGCTGGAGAAATGTGAGCAATAAAATAAAATTTAAATTATAAAATAAATATCTATGGGTCTACAGTGATGTAACCAAATAAATGAGAAAGGCTAAGGGTGCGTGTTGGAGAGGGACTGGAGTCGAGCTGGAGACCCTGCTGCCGAGGGGCATGTGCTCTGGGAGAACGGGGTAAGAGGCACGCCAGGGTGGTAGTGCAGCCGAATGTGTGGCACTTACACCGGTTGAGCAAATGGTTCTCTGTTAACCTGAAGTTAAAAATTTCTTTTTCGTAATTATGCAAAGCTCAGAGCACTAGCACAGCTTCAACTGCATGAGCCGTGGCTTCCACGTGAGGATTCCTTTATCTGACATCTTGGATACGTTACTTAACAAAATTCTGTTTCCTCATAGGTTGTGAAAAAGTGAATGAGATAATGGATGTAAAGTATTGAACACCGTGGATAATGCACTTGAGCTATTATGGTTTTTACCATTACTGGGGAGTATTAATAGTAGTACTTCATCATCATCATCATGATTACTCTTAGTACCAACAACAATACTGCAGCAGGGGCAATAGCCGCAGTGCCTAATACTATCCAGTAGAATTCCCAACGCTAAGCGCAGATCAGGAGGATTGATTGACTGACTGATAATGATGCACAGACAACTGAAGGAATGAGCCAAGGGTGGAATACATTCCCATAACATGGAGAGTACGTGTTAAAAGCGAGACGGCCCAGGGGTCACAATGAGCAAGATGTGGAGTCAAGAGTTATCTCTAGTCCTCGAGTCTGATGCTGCGAACACAACAGGGAGAGGAAGGGAGGCAGGGTGGCTAAGAAGAGTCCAGGAGACAGCCTAGAGCAGGCGAGGTGGGGCAGGCTCAAGGGCTGGGTCCAGATGATCCACGTTCTTATGCAAGAGCTACCCCAGGTAGCAGGTGGTCTTGGGCAATGCCGTCCCTCAGTCTCCAGCTCCTCTACTGGTGAAATCTAGGGATGCACAAAGGTGGCCCGTGCCCTAGGATTTCCCTCAGAGCAGGAACACTGGCTCTCCCTCCTTGATTCCAGGCACCCTGCACAGAGGAACACTGCAGGGTCTCAGCAAATATGCATGCAAGAAAACAAACAAACAAACAAAACAAATACTTGAGCGATAAGAGAAATGAGAAAACATGAGAAAGAACTTTATAGACTGTAAAGTCCTCAACAGATGGAACGGCTTATATGTCTCTTGAGGCGCCTTGAAGGAGAGGGCTTTTGCATCATCTCGACTTTCTAGGCCGAAGTCAGTGTCCTGAAGTCCAGTCAACTCAAGAAAACCATTCTCAAGCATGCACCTGCTAGGAGGCCGAAGGCCAGGGCAATTCAGAGAAGACCCAGAACCTTCCTCAAACACAGACCATCGCAGGAGCAGAGCTGAGTCCAACACTGCTTCAGAGGAAGAATGAAACCCACTGGGGAGATAATAAGAGCTGAAGAGTCCACAGCCCGGCCTTCCCTTTAATGATAATTATAAGAACTACCATCACAGTGACAGCTGTGGCGGGTGTTGATCAGCGTGGCCAGCTGCTGCATGAGCTGGACCTGCCGAGACCCAGAAGTACGTCTGCCTCCAAGGGCTGGTCCAGTCACTGCTCCCCGCCTCTGCACAGCCCATCACCGGCGCCACCGAGGAAGCTCCATGACTGCGGTGTGACCATGCGTGCTGGAGACAGATGTCATCAGAAGACATGAAATTAGGCACATTTTCCCCTCGACGACTCTCTCCTCGTGTTCTGACATTAATTGAACTGTCTTCACTACTAAAAATAAACTCCAGGTCAAATGTGATGTATCAAAAACCTCAATACGAAACCACAAGAAACAGTAATAGAGAAATGGGTCAATACCAGAAGTGGTTTGAAAAGACGTTTCTGTTTCAAGTGCAGAGTTCTGAGTGGGCCAGGAGTTCTTTTACTACCATGAGCACTGAATACAGGAAGCAACCTTTACATGGGCACCCTGAGGCTAGAAACCAGTGCCAGCCCCTGTGCACAGATAGGAAGGAACCCGCTGGTGCCCTCCCACCAAGGCCAGAGGGGCCCACATGGAAGTAACAGGCAGGAAGCCAAGAGAAGCTACCAGCACAGCAAGGCCAGGAGAGGAGCCCCGAAAAGCAAGGGATGGCTAAGAGCAAAGAAGCCAACTGTCTTCATCTGCTTTCAGTTGCTATAACAGAATGCCTGAAACTGGCTACTTTATAAAGAAAAGAGGTTCATTTTGACTCATGGTTCTGGCAGCTGGAAGACCCAAGATAGGACAACTAAATCTGGTAAGCTTCTGGTGAGGCCTCGTGGCAGAAAGGCAAGTGGGTGCACTCAGAAAACAGAAAGGCGCTGAGCTCATGAGCGCTGACCCATTCCACCAAGAAAGCCTCAACCCACCATGACCCAACAGCCCCCGGAAGGCCCCGCCTCCCTCCCAGCGCTGCACACCAGGGCCTCGAGGTCCCAACACATGAGCTGTGTGGGACACACTGAAACCACAAGACCCACCCAAAGGGAAGAAGTCCGTCCCGTTGTGTGACCAAGAAAGGGCCAGGGGAGAGAGCACTACTGAGACAGTCAGGAGCCAGACAGGTGCCAGAAAGGGGCAGGAAGGAGATGCGCCTAACGGGAGCTCCCACTCGCAGAGCCCTTCTGTGGCAATGAGGCAGGTACGGCTCCATTTTGCAGCTGAGGAAAGAAAGGCGTGGAGAGGTATAGAGGACTTGCCAGGGTTCCGTGGGAGAGGGCGGAGCAGGCTGAAATCCCAGCGTGTCTGACCACTCCATTCCATGGCAGGAATAGAGCGCACAGTCCAGACTCGTGGATAGGAACGGTGCGGCGGCCCAGGTGAGCTAGTTTCTAGGCAGGGCACAGGCAGGCCCCCAGCATGACAGAAGAACATCGGCACGGGCAAAACCACACGCAGGGGTGCCGACGCGGCCGTGTCTCAAGGCCCCATCGCAGGCCAGCTCTGCCCCACGACGAGCTCCAGACCCTGGGCCTTGGCACCCCAGTACCCTCCCTGCTCAGTCTTCCTGCTCCCAGCAGCTGAATTCTAGGGAACTTCCTTTCCTTTTCGCCCCCAGACAGTCTTGCGAAGCCTCTCCTCTGCTCATAGAAGGCGGGCGAGGCTGCCACTTCTACGGCCTCAGCATCAAGGGACCTTTCTGCAGCTCTCAGATTCTCCACCCAGTGACCAGGGTCCCCTCTGCCCTCTTCTCCCATCCAGGAACAGCTTGCTCCCTCCCGCCAGGTGCAGCAGGAAACTGTGATGGACAGGAAAGGACGCTGCATGTTCACCGGTCCTGCTCACAAGGCCACCAGCCTGGACCAGGAGCATTGCCCCAAACAGAACTCAAGGGCTGGTTGGGTCCTCCGGCGCCAAAACAAGGCAAGTGGCACTCCCCAGGAAGGTCCACCAGCCGTACGCACCGCAGAGGAGCTTAACGCCAGAAGCAGAAATTAGATCACGAAATGAAAACGGATGGGAAACGTGGGTGGGCGTGAGCGTTCGCTCCTGAGGATGCAAAGGCATCTTTGTTGCTCAGCAGCAGCTCAGCCGAGGAGGCCTGATTCACAAGCATCTTTTAAGAGCCACGGGAGGCAGCACCCTTTCCCAGAAGCCTTCCCTCTGGAGAAGGGTCCCTCCCCAGTCCACGCAGAGAGAGCGGACTCTATTCATGGGTTCTGTGTCTGCAGATTCAACCAATCATGGATGGAAAATGCTTGGGGGGAAAAACATGCAACTTGCTGGATATGATGGTACACGCCTGTAAACCCAGGACTTGGGAGGCTGTGAGATAGGAGGATCGCAGGTTTGAGGCCAGACTCAGCCACTTAGCAAGACCCTGTTTCAAAATAGAAAATAGAAAGGGCTGGGGCTACAATGCACTAATAAAAGCATATTAAAAATAAAAATAGTCAGGCTTGGTGGTGCATGCTTGTAATTCCAGTACTTGGGAGGCTGGGATCGGACCATCTGGGCTCGCGGCCAGCCTCAGCTACTTAGTAAGGCCCTCCACAACTTAGTGAGACCCTGTTTCAAAATAAAGAATAAAAAAATTGTGCACGCTTGTAATCCCAGTACTTGGGAGGCGGAGACCGGAGGATCCGGGTTCGCGGCCAGCCTCAGCTACTTAGTGAGGCCTCTGCAACTTCGTGAGACCCAGTTTCAAAATAAAGTATAAAAAATAGGGCCAGGGATGTAGCTCGGAGGTAGAACGCCCCTGGGTTCAATCCCCAATTCCACAAAAATATATAAATAAATAAATAAATAGGGCTGGGGGTGTAGCTCAGAGGTAGAATGCCCCTGGATTCAATCCCTGGTACCGCAAAAAATAAAAATAAAATAAAAAATAAATAAATAAATAAATAAATAAATGTGCTTAATAAGGTATCAAAGGGGGGGGGAGTGTAACTTGGAGGTAGATTGTCCCTGGGTTCAATCCCGAACAAGGAAAAAAAAAATCTCTGCATCTATTGTAAATGTGGAAATACTTTTTTTTGTCATTAATCTCTAAACAGTACAATTTAACAACAATTTACATTGTATTAGGTATAATAGGTGCTCTAGGATGATTTAAAGTATACAGGAAAATGTGCCTAGATAATATGCAAATAGTATGCCATTTTGTATAATGAACTTGAGCGTCCTCATTTTGGGGGATCCTGGGAATCCTGGAACTAATCCCCTGAAGACATCGAAGGTCACCACCTGCTACACATGGAGTACCCTGTGCTTGTGCCTGTCTCCCCCATGTTGACCGAAGGACAAAGCCTCACACACCGATCTCTGAGCACCAGAGTGGATTAGACATGTAAATGTGTGATAGGAAGTAGTGTTATATTACAGTCTCTGCTCCTCTTCTCCCAGTGCTGACTCCCCAACTTCCTCTCACCATCACCCCTTTCTCATCCTCTTCCCATCCTTGCATAGTTTTCAAACTCATGTAGGAATCATGTTAGTTTCCTTTTCACCATGTTATTTATTCTGTCCAACATCTGGTTTAAAAAAAAATTACAGCCGGGCATGATGGCGCACACTTGTAATCTCAGTACTTGGGAGGCTGAGACTGGAGGATCCGGGTTCGCAGCCAGCCTCAGCTACTTAGTGAGGCCCTCTGCAACTTAGTGAGACCCTGTTTCAAAATAAAGGATAAAAAATAGGGCTGGGGATGTAGCTCGGAGGTAGAATGCGCCTGGGTTCAATCCCCAGTACTGCAGAAAAAAAAGACGATTGACCTCATTCATTCCTCTGAACCTCTAAAAACTTTCTTCTTAGGGTTCTTTCTCTTCCCTCTCTTGACTCCTTCCCTTTCAGTTGCTCATTCACTGGTTCTAGCAACATCCCCACCAAGAAGCCTGACCCTGGGCCACGTACTGTACCAGTGCTGGGATATGTAAAACCATCCTTGTTCTAAACACACTCTCCAGCGATAGGGGACAGGCCGGGGAGGGGGTAAAAGAAATTCCAACCCAGTGCAGAGAGTTCTCAGCTCTGCCTGGGATAGGGCTGGGCAGGACGAAGGAGATTCACAATCCATTCCCATGCCCATTTGGTCAGTGAAAGGCAGGGAGAACAGCAGATCAATGACTTCAAAATGGCCTGGTGCACAAAAGGAGCAAATTAATAAACAAAAAACACTTCTCCCATCTCGGAGCATTTCCTCCACCGCGCCAGGCAGCCTTCTGAGCTCTGCATCTCCGCCATCTCATTCGGTACCCACAGCATCCTCCTGAGGTAGCCACTGATATGATCCATAGTCTACCGATGCAAGATCAGAGGCTTAGCGAGGCTGGGCGACTTGCCCCAGGTGAGACAAACAGAAAAAACGCGAAAACCGAGGTCTGCCGGAAGCCCTCGGGCTGCAGCTCTTCCCTTTACCCCTAGTGCGGCTGGAGCATGTGATGGAGGTGAAAGGAAGAAATGCGGACTGGACCGGCCAGGGACAAAGACCTCACAATCCAGGTGCCCCCAGGTGCTCTGACCTGATTACATAACCTCCACCCTGCTTCTCCTCCTCCTTCCCATACAGTCTCCACGTTTCCCAGCAAGATGCTGCAGAGGAGCCGGAAATTCACCCATGAGTCTCAGCCTCCTCCTTCAGCTGGGGTGGGGGGTGCCCAGGCACAACGACTGGATGGACCAAACGCTGTGAGCGAGGTCAGGGTGCAGGTGTGGGAAGAGCTGCCCAAGCAATCTGGAGCAACAGCACAGGAAGAAAGGACGAGAACTCAAGAGCCACACCCCAAGTGGTGTCGCTGAGACCAATTCCAAAAGCTACTTTTGCTTCTGCAAAGCTCAGGAGGAGAACAGCCCTTACCTCAGTTCTCCAAATCCCCAAATAGTCCAGCTTTTGTTGTGGGCAGGACAGTCCTCATGTCCTTCTGAAGTGCTGAGTGGATATGCATTTCTTTTTTCAGTTTAAAAGCATCTAAATCCCAGGTGTAACAGGATTCTAGAAATATACAAGAAAAAGATAGAAAATTATTAGTATCTGTGCTTGAATGGATTTAACAATGAACTGTTTCATTCATTTTAAAAACGATAAGCTGGGCATGGTGGCGCATGCCTGTAATCCCAGTACTTGGGAGGCTGAGATAGGAGGATCGCAGGTTCGAGGACAGCCTCAGCAAGTAGTGAGACTTTTATCAACCTAGCACGACCCCATTTTATTTTTATTTTATTTTATTTTTTTTTTTTTGGCGGCACCAGGGATTGAACCCAGGGGCACTCTACCTCCAGGCTACACCCTCCGCCCTATTTTTTATTCTTTATTTTGAAACAGGATCTCAGTAAGTTGTGGAGGGCCTCACTAAGTAGCTGAGGCTGGCTGCGAACCCAGATCCTCCGGTCTCAGCCTCCTAAGTACTGGGATTACAAGTGTACACCACCACGCCCAGCTAAGACCCTATTTTAAAATAAAAAAAAATAGGGCTGGGGGTGTAGCTTGGAGGTAGAATGCCTTTGGATTCAATCCTCAGCACCTAAATAAATAAACAAAAAGCAAACAAGAGCAGTAACTGGGCATGGTGGCTCATGCCCGTAATCCCCGTACGTGGGAGGCAGAGACAGGAGGATCGCGGCTTCGAGGCCAGCCCCAGCAATTTAGTGAAACCCTCAGCAACTTAGCAAGACCCCGTTTCTAAATAAAAACTAAAATAGGCCTGGGGGTATAGCTCAGAGGTAGGATGTCCCTGAGTTTAATCCCCAGTACCACACACACGCACAAATTGATAAAAATTGAGAACTACATATTTACTGCATGCCAAATGAGAAGCACCAGGGAAACGCATAGATTGAGCAACTATTATGTGCAACGCCCTGGGTTAGGCATTTTCTCTCCTTGATGCGGGTTTTGATATCCCCATGTTTCAGAAGTCATGCAAGCAGCCAGGACAGAACTGATGGCTGACGCCCAAGTCCCTGCCATCGATCGCATCCCCTTCCCTGCTAGAGCTTTTCACTCATTGGATTCCAAGAAGTCTAGGTGGAGAGGAACCAGAAACAGATGAAGGAACTTCACACGGAAAATGGCCTGTCCTAGGGTGCCCAGCCCATTCCGGAGACTATGTGACCCACGGAAGCCGCATCAGATTGACTTTGTCATAAATTTTATCTAAGCTCAGCACTATCGCCCAGTAACATGTGATCTGTGGACATTGTGCATTCATTACTCAGGGGACAAAAATGTGGCGTCACTAGAGATGCTTATCCTCACTGATCACGGAGATGGCTGCAGGAGGTGGCCAGAGGGACGGGGCGGCAGCGAGTGAGGCATGGAGGCCCCGGGCCTGATCGGCTTGGAAGAACCTGCTTTGCTCAGTTTCACCCAAGGCTGGGCCCGATGCTCAGCCTGGTGGCTCAGACACGCGCCTTCCCTGTCCTCCAAGGGACAGTGATGCTCCAAAGGACCCCACTGAAAGCCACATCACACATGAACGATTGCATTTACAATGGGGTCCCCTTTACCCCTGCAGACCTCCCTCTCAGTCCTCCCCCACACCATGCAACCCCGCACAGTGGCAGTCAAGTCGCTAATGGGATGGGGCTCGCTTAGCACAGACCCCGCATAAAGGACACTGGAGAGTTCTCAAGGGCAATTTGCCTTCGATTCCAGGAAAGGTGGTCCCTGCCCCACAGCTGAGCTGTCCTTGCCCACAGCCAGAAGCAGTGGGCAGGTGGCTCGTATTCCTGGCGATGAGTTCCCCCTCTTCTGGGAACAACAACAGCCATAATTTGCTTCCCTCGGGCCCTGTGAGCTTCACATTCCTCTCTTGGAAGTGTAACCACAGACAGACAGACAGGACAGACAGACCCACAACAGCCCTACAGGCCCAGGAGAGCGCCTGGAGCCGGTTTAATCCACCCTGTGCAATGCCCAGTTCCAGCAGCGCGGGGTGAATTCCCGCTCATCAGTGCTGCTGACCAGCAAGCTCTCAGAAAGACGCTGCCCCCGGCCCCTCTGCACCCCCAGTGAGCAGCCACCCAAGCTCCTGGGCATTTAGACCAGGAAAACACATTTGCTTTATTGTCAAAGCGCAATGGCTTTGTTATCCAAAAAGGACAGCAGCACAGCTTCCTGGTTGACATTGGGCTCTTACCAGACCACTGCGGTGGGCATCCACCACTCCTGCTCAAAAATTTCAACAAGTGTCAGGCGTGGGGGGTGCATGCTTGTAATCCCAGTACTCTAGAGGCTGAGATGGGAGGATCCGGGTTTGTGACCAGCCTCAGATACTTAATGAGGCCCTCCGCAACTTAGTGAGACCCTGTTTATAAATATTTATTCTTTATAAATAAAGAATAAAAAAGAAATAGGGCTGGGGGTGTAGCTCGGAAGTAGAATGCCCCTGGGTTCCATCCCCAGTACTGCAAAAAAAAAAAAAAAAAAAAAAACTCAGCAAGTCATTTATGCTCTCTGAGCCTCCATTTTTCATTTTAAAAGCTTGTTCAAGCCAGGCATGGTGGTGCATGCTTGTAATCCCAGTACTTGGGAGGCCCAGACAGGAAGATCACAGGTTCCCGGTCAGCCCCAGCTACACAGTGAGACTCTCTGCAACTTACTGAGACCCTTACTGAAAAAAATAATAAAATAAAATAGGGCTAGGAGTATAGCTCAGAGGTAGAATGTCTCTGGGTTCAATACCCAGTAACACACACACACACACACACACACACACACACACACATCCCTGGTTCAACCCCCAGTACCAAAAAAACCCCAAAACAAAAAGTTTGTTCTTAGTGTTACGTGAGAATGTGTGCAGAGGACAGCACTGAAAGCACTTAGAAATGTCAGCTCTTATTAATATCATTCAGCAAATGCTTGACACCTAACTTCTTAGTCACTTCTTAATAGAAAACAATATGTAACAAGTCTCCTGTCTACCTATCTCGCACAAGGACTTGCTCAGGGGGCTGAGGGGATGCGGGAAGGCGGGGAGGGCAAGGCCACAGGTCCTCAGCGCCAGGCCCGGCTGGGCCCACGCTTGTCGGTTTACTCACTGTGCAATGGTGGACGGCGGTACTGCCTGCCTCCTGGGTGAGCTGGCGGGCAAGAAGGGCTGCAGACACTACCAGGCACCATCACCACCAGGGCGCTGCTCACAAGCACAACGCTTCCCTGAGCACCGTCCTACCAGGACCCCAATGAACACCCACCATGACACAGGTACCACCAGTATCCCATCTTACACATGCAGAGTGGAACGCCGAGATGCCTGACCCCAAACACTACGATGTGGCGGAATCGCTGCTGGTCAGCTGGTTCACATCCCCCTGTGACGCAGGGCCGGTGGGGACAGTGAGAACACAGGATGCTGGCTCCTGCAGAGCACAGCACCTTTTTCCAAGGTAGGCAAACTGATGAATGTTTTTAATGTCTGGTTTTAGCCACAGGAAAGAAACGTTGTTCCATAGAAATTAAGGAACTAAAATTTCTATGTTTCTCTCCCAGGAGTTGCAGGCACAGTGCGGGGAGAGGCCAGGGTCGGTCAGGGGGCTCTGAGCCTGGTACAAACTGGGAAGGTCTCCATCCCACCTCAACTCACCGCACCTGGCCAGCCAGCAGGACCCCAGCCAGAGAGGGAGCTCCCAGCTACAGAGACAAGCCCGGGACAAGGAGACTGGCACAGCACCGGGTGGCAGGACTCACCTGGCCACTGCGAGGGAACCTGCTTGGAAATCTGGCAGCCCAGCAGAAGAAAGAGCAGGGGGCTATGGCGCACGTGCCAGGGCCTAGGCCTGAAGGGTGCAGCAGGCACACCCAGACCCTCCTGCGACCTCACCCTACACACTGTCCCCAACAACAGGGCAGCCGCTTGCTCTGGGGCTGACACAGACACCCAGCACCTGACCAGGCCGAGCGAGCCAGGGGCCCTCCAAGCACACCAACATTACTTCCCTGGTGCCTCTTAGGATTGCAGAAGGTCCCTGCTGGCCATAGTGCTGTGCTGTGACGTCTGAGGCACCTGAGGGCCTGTGACAGGAAGAATCAGGCCTGACCCCAGCCCACCTCGGGATCTATGTCACAAGTCCTGGATCCTCTAGTCCTATCCGTAAGCAACAGGCAGGGCTGTATTGTCCTCCTTTCATCAGCCAGGAGGTGAGACGCACAGGGCTGGGCACCCTGAGCGAGGACGGGCAGTGCCGGAGGTGGGTAATGTCTGTCAGCAAGATGGGGAGGCAGGGGGAAGGCACACAGAACAGTGCAGCCCCGTGGCCGGCAAGGCAGCCTAGGCCTCTGGGCAGCGGCACGAGTGCCACCCAGATGTCACCCCGGCAGTGGAGCCACCTGGATGTACAGATGACAGCCAACACCAGCCACCCACAGGCAGGCCCTCAGCTACTTGGCTAGGGAGAAGGAGTCAGCCGCGAGGTAAGGAACCCACACAGATTTCTTTTGTGTGTGTGTGTGAGGTACTGGGGACTGAACCCAGGGGCATTCTACCTCTAAGCTACATGCCCAGCTGTATTTTTTTTTTATTTTTATTTTGAAACAGGGTCTCACTAGGTTGATAGAGTCTCACTACTTGCTGAGGCTGTCCTGGAACCTGCGATCCTCCTGTCTCAGCTTCCCAAGTACTGGGATTACAGGTGTGCGCCACTATGCCTGGCTCAGATTTCTTTTGTGTGTGTGTGGCACTGAGGATTGAATCTAGGGGCATTCTATCTCCAAGCTACACCCCAGCCCTATTTTTTTTTTTTAATTTTGATTTTGAAACAGGGTCTCCCTAGGTTGGTAAGAGTCTCACTACTTGCTGAGGCTGTCCTTGAACCTGCAATCCTCCTGTCTCAGCCTCCCAAGTACTGGGATTACAGGTGTGCACCACCACACCCAGCTAAACCCACACAGATTTCTGACCTGGAAATTGTCCAAACCCCACCTGTCCACTGCAAACGGACCACAGTGGTGGACTGTGGCATCCTCAGCATCTGTGGACAGCAGAAGGTGGGGTCGTTTCTCCCAGGAAGCTCCGAGTATGGACTCAGCCTTGAGATGTGTTTGCTCCCCTGGAGAAGGACACAAACACAGATCCGACTGGGCCTCTCCTGGAAGACCAGGCAAGCTTGGCTCCCATGCCCACCCTGAGTCTATGACACCCAGCAGGCCTGAACATGAGCCAAAGCTAGTCCCCACCAGGTAGGAGCTGTGTCACCATGGGCAGCTGACTTAACCTCTGTGGATACAAAGAACAGCTACGTTTCTGGATCAGGGATGCGCCGCAGTGAACGGAATGCTTGGCACAGTGTCTGGCTCAGGGCCGGTGCTTGCCACGCGCTTCGATATTCTCAGGATCTACTTGCTGTCGTGTATTCCGACTGCCTGGTAGGGAAGTTAGATTTCCAGACAGACGGTCCTCGATCGGAATCCCAGCTCTCCGCTTCCTGAGTAGGTGACCATGGGCCTCTTATGACCTCTCATGTCTCAGTTTCCTCGTCTATCAGGAACCACAGAGAATTAGAGGGGATGTGGTCTTTCAAGAACAAAGGCCCTAACCCAATGGGTGGGACATCCTACGAAGCCATGTGCCTGGACCTGTGAACACCGTCAAGACTCACTGAGGAACCGCTGCAGGTGAGAGGCGAGCTAAACAGATACACGTGATGGTGATCTGAAATCAGGGAAAATAGTCCAACAGGACATTACTGGGAGAACTGATGAAATTGAGTGTGGCCTGTGGATTAGATAATATAATTGCAGCAATGCTAAATTTCCTGAGTTTGACAATTACATGGTGGTTACATAAGCGAATGTCCTTGTTCTTAGGAAACACACCCTGAATATTTAGGGAAAAAAGGCCATGTCTGCAGCTTACTCTCAAATGAGTCAGAGAAAATAGTGTGTGTGTGTGTGTGTGTGTGTGTGTGTGTGGAAAGTTAGCAATTGGTGAATCTGGATGCACAGCAGTTCCTTGTGATTCATGTCTGCCAATTTGAAATCATATCAAAATAAAAGATGACCAAAGGCTACAGGAAAAAAAAAAAGGTCGAAGGAGCTGTGTACCAACCACTCATGCAAGCAAAACATAATACCTTTCTAGCAAAACCCACGTAATCTTATTTACAAATGCTATGATTTATTGTGCAGAAAACTCCAAAAGATAAAACTGAAGTTAAATTGAACCACCACCTTGTCCTGGCCAAAAAAAAGAAGAACAGATCTACTGCTATTAATATGACCCAGCGCCAGGCTTGGAGGACTAACGGGAAACGATTAGTACAAGTCCTTGCCGTCCTGCAGCCTGGCGCGTGGGCGGGCTGGGATTTGACCCCAGGTTGCCTAACAGGATTCCCACAAGCAGAGGAGAGGCAGACACCACTGGCCAAAGTGGCAGTGAGTACCAAGGCCCCCGACCCATAACAGAGAGGCCGGCTGCAGGGAGCCCAGCCCCCTCTCTGTCCTGTGCATCCCCACAGCACTGTATGCAGCAGGTGCTCAACACTTGTTAGTAGACGTAGTCACAGGCATACATCTTTTCAACAATACAAAGACTATCTCTGTAAGAAGACCCAATAAACTGACAATAGCCACATCAGCTGGGGTGAGAAGCAGGAGTGTGGGGACAGGCATGGGCGGCACTGAAATCCTAAGATCCTTTACCCCTTTTGCATCTCGTGTCCTGTGATGACTTTCTGCTCTGTATGATGAACCTGGTTTGTCCCCACTGCAACTCGTGTTGAAGTTTGACTGTCATCCTAGTGGTGTTGGGCTGGGGGCCCTTGTGGGACCAGGAGGTCGAGTGAACTCGTGCTTGCTCTCGTGGGGCTGGGTTAGTTGCACAGCCAGGCTGCCCTTGGTGTTCTGCCTCTTGCACTCGTGCCCGCTTGCCCTCCCGCCTTCTGCCACGTTGTGAAGCAGCACGAGGCCCTGGCCAGATGCAGCTGCCCAATCTGCGGCTTCCCGGCCTCCAGAAGCATGGGCCTAAATAAACTCCTTTCCTTTTCAAAGTACCGAGTCTCGGGTATTCCCTTACAGCAACAGAAAAGAAACTAGGACACTTACTTTAAAAGTTTATTCCATTTTGTATTGTATTAAGTACAGAAGGGGAAAAAGAAATCAACCCTGTTACCGTGTGAGCCTGCTGTGAGCAGGAAGCAGCGAGTGATCCTCCGCCTGGTCCCTGGCACACAGCTGCCACCCTCAACACATCCTCCTCGTTTCTGGCAATGGAGGGTCTAGAACGACTGAACACCCAGGAGCAGCAGCATGATGGGTGGCACCTGAGGGTGTGTAGATCTGATTGCAAGAGGCCAGTCTCTATGTCCCTGAAACCCCAGCACTGCGGTGACAGCGACTGAGGAAAGCCTTCCCAAGTAGTCCTGACCCACTACTATTCCACTCCGACAGCACACGGGACAAGAAGCGTTCAAGGGTTGTCTTCCCAACCGCAGCCCCGGGAGGAAGGCAGGGACTCTTCTTATCTCCATTTTACAGCTCAAGAAAACAAGGCATGGAATGGTTAGAAAAGGTGTTCAGAAGTTGGGCGCAGTGGCGTGCACCTGTAATCCCAGTACTTGGGAGGCTGACAAAGGAGGATCGCAGGTTTGACTCTGGCCTTAGCAATTTAGTGAGACTCTTTGCAACTTAGTGAGTCTCTTGTTTCAAATTAAAAAAATAAAAAGGGCTGGGGGTGTAGCTCAGAGGCAGCATGGTCGTGGGTTCAATCCCAGGAAAAGAGGAGAAGAGAGGGAGAAGGAGAGAGAGGGGAGGGGAGAGGGGAGAGGGG